>PVIU01022791.1:0-28657 GCA_004026605.1 Ondatra zibethicus | reverse complement strand
CCTTCCCTGTTTTATCTGACTTCTCACCAAATGTACTCCTGGATTTCTACACACCATGGCTTATCCAGAGTGTCACTTTCATTTGTAAAACATTTTTCAATTTTTTCAATTGTAAAACATTTTTTTTCTTGTGTTCCTTCAGAAGCCGTGACATTCTGGGCTCTAAATCTGTTGCTTTGGCAATTTATCAGGTGTCTGCACTAGTCTCTGAGTGAAATTGCCTGCTACTGTGTAAGGATGTTTTACAGGCTGCATGTTTTTTCTGAAGACTCTTCCTTTGCTATGTTTTGTCTCCATTCCTCCTCCCTGTTGTATCAATCCACTACTGCACTGTAACAAGTTACCCTCAAATGCAGTACTTTAAATCACTGGCTAACAGTTTCTGGGTTAAGAGCAGTTTGGAGCAAGGATTGGACTCTACAGGGTCAAGCTGTCACCAGGATTCATTTACTTGCAGGCTAGAGACCTAGTTGGAAGATAGCTCCTACCACGAACTGTTGACAGTTGACCTATGTTCCTGTCTCCTTACAGCAGGGCAGCTAGTTTCCTTCCCTGCACGTGTCTGAAAGAAAGCGAGGAGGAATTCACAGGTCTCCTTTCAGCACCTAGTTTGGGAGTGACACTCCATTCCTTCCTTTGTGCAATTCAGAGAATTGAGCCTATCCTCAAGGGAATAATGTATCTTTTCCTCTTATAGAAAGAAACAGGGGAGAAAAGAAAGAAAGAAAGAAAGAAAGAAGTTACCATGTCAACCTGTATCTTCCTCCTTTTATGGCAAGTCTGTTCTGTTGTTGTTTGCTGTTTGATTTCTATTTGTTTGTTGTGTTAGAGTCTCCTGTAGCTCAGGCTAGTTTTTAGCTTCTGATCCTCCTGCCTCCTCCTCTCCTGGACTGGGGTTACTGACTTGGGCTGTCGCACTCTCTCATATCAATTCTTATTTGATGAAAGAAAACTATAAGGTAATGCCAGTGTTGTTTTCTACTGCGTAAGGTGTCACAGTAACATCCCCAATGGGAATAGAGTGGCAGAAGCCTAAGAACCAGGTAACTGTCCTAGTCAGGGTTTCTGTTACTGCAGTGAAACACCACGACCAAAGCAACTTGGGAAGAAAAGTGTTTATTTGGCTTACACTTCCATATCGCTGCTCATCATCAATGGAAGTACAGACAGGAACTCAAGCAAGGCAAGAACCTGGAGGCCATGGAGGGTGCTGCTTACAGGCTTGCTTCCTATAGTTTGCTCAGCCTGCTCTCTTATAAAATCCAGGACCGTGTGTCCAGGCTGGTGCTACCACAAAGGGCTGGATCCTCACACATCAATCAGTAATTAAGAAAATGCCCCCACAGTCTTACCAACAGCCCAGTCTTATGGAGGCATTTTCTCAATTGAGTTCCTCCTCTCTGATGACTCTAGCTTCTGTCAACTTGACAAACTAGCTAGCACACTGAGTTACTCCAGTTCCACAGCTGATATCCTGTGTAAGGCCAACCAATCACAGACCTTACTCACGTACAGGAGAGTGTTACCCTGCTTGGCTTTCTTGGTACATGTCTTGAAGACAGTGCATACCTAGGAGCTGTTACCACTCTGATGACAAAGGACAAGGGAAATGACTGTCAAGCCAAACTGTGCCACAGAGCTAACTAGTGATCCCTGCCAACAACAGCTAACTAGTCATCCCTGCCAACAACAGCTAACTAGTGATCTCTGCCAAATACAGCTAACTAGTGATCCCTGCCAAATACAGCTAACTAGTGATCCCTGCCAATAACAGCTAACTATTCATCCCTGCCAACAACAGCTAACTAGTCATCCCTGCCAACAACAGCTAACTAGTGATCCCTGCCAATAACAGCTAACTAGTGATCCCTGCCAACAACAGCTAACTAGTGATCTCTGCCAAATACAGCTAACTAGTGATCCCTGCCAATAACAGCTAACTAGTCATCCCTGCCAACAACAGCTAACTAGTGATCCCTGCCAACAACAGCTAACTAGTGATCCCTCGTAGAGGGACTATATACCAAAACTTCAGTTTCTTCCTCCCCTTTTCTCCGTGCTATTCATTGGCCAAAGTCAATTATACTTATTGTAGTCTAGATCTAAAGAATGAAAAATCAGCAGTACGTTCCCCAAATGAGTTTAATACTACACCTCACACATGAACCTAGAATTATTAAAGTATGATATTACATATAACATGTATATTACATATTAGGCAAAGTCTGATCCTAACAGGTTTTGAGTACCAAATTTGACAATCCTCATGTCACCTTAGGAGGACAAACCTGCCTAAGAAAAATTCTATCCAGTGAGTTATATTGAAGTGGGAGAGGGTGTGGGGAAACCAAGAAAGATTTCACGGCAGCTTCACTCATGGTGCCCAGTGTGGGTGCGCTGGCCATGAACACAGGCATTTCCTTTGAGGTATATAATGGTACAGGCATATAGAAGAACACATGGACTCTGAACTTTTTGATCTGAGCCTTTGGATCATCTGCATCATTCCCTTGTGATCTCATCTCTGAGAGCAATCAGCCCCACTCAGATTTGTCTAACAGGAAGGACTGTATCCCAACTTTTCATACTCATTCTTCTTACTATAAACAACTTGGTGAACTGGGGGCTTTGTTAGCTTGACTAAAGTGTGTACAATTGTTGGAGGGAGAGAGCTGCTTGTTGGTTCCCGGCCGCCAGACTGGTTTAGACCCATAATAATCACACAGAAACTGTATCATTTAAAACACTGCTTGAATAAAGGAGAGGGTGCCTGAACTGGCCTTGCCCTGTAGTCAGACTGATGATTATCTTAAATATCACCATAGAACCTTCGTCCAACAACAGATGAAAACAGAGACAGAGACCCACATCGGAGCACTGGACTGAGCTCTCCAGGTCCAGTTGAAGAGCAGAAGGAGGGACAGTATGAGCAAGGAAGTCAAGACCATGAGGGGTTGGTCCACCCACTGAGACAATGTGCCTGAACTAATGGGAGCCCATCAACTCCAACTGGACTGGGAAAGAATGAGCATGGGATCAAACTGGTCCCTCTGAATGTGGCTGGCAGTTGGGGCAGCCTGAGGGGCCAATGACAATATCACTGGGATTTGTCTCTATTGCATGTTGGCTTTTTGGGATCTTATTCTCTTTGGATGTATACCTTGTTCAACCTGGATGTAGTAGGGAGGGCCTTGGATTTTCCACAGGGCAGGGTGCCTTGCCCTCTCTTAAGATTGGAGGGGGTGGGGGGAAGTTTAGGGGGAGGGAATGGGAGGAGAGTGGGAGGAGAGGAGGGAGTGGGAATTTGGATTGTATTTTTTTAAAGTAATAAAAAAAATTAAAAAAAAAGAGAATGCCTTACTGATTAAACATAGGTAAGAATTATGGGTTAATTGTAAGTAATAAACCTGAGCAATAGCCTGCCCCTCCCCAAAATACTGTTTGGCCTATTAGCTCTAACTTCTTGTTGGCTAGCTCTTACATTTTAATTTAACCCATCTCCATTAATCTGTGCACTGCCACATGGCAGTGGCTTACCGGCAAAGTTTCAGCATGTCTGACTCTGGTGGTGGCTCCATGGTGTCTCTTTGACTCTGCCCTTCTTTCTCCCAGCATTCAGCCTAGCTTTCCCTGCCTACCTAAGTTCTGCCTCGTTATAAGTCCAAAGCAGTTTCTTTATTCATTAATGGTAATCACAGCACACAGAGGGGACTCCCACATCATACAACCCTAAACTGGCGACTATGGACCTGGGAACAGCGTCAGGAGCAGCCTCTGGGTTTAGGGCAGACAATGGTAGTCTTCGGGGAATCCCACAGTTGCCTCCCAGCTGTGTCCTTGCCCTGTCCTGGTGCTATACTACAGTCTGTACTAACTGCTTGCTCAGCTGTCTGACTCCACAGGGAGCCACTAGCTTTGTGAGGACAGGGACTTTCTGACTTCCTAACTACTGAAATGAATAAATGGAAGGACTTGTCAAATGTATCTGTGGACTTTCCAGATCATTTCTCCACCACCCTACAGCTCCCTGGAGACCAGTACCCTGCTGAAGGGCTCATCTGGAACTCTTGTTCTCATCCTCAACCTTCTATTTCTCTTCTTTGTTCTGGGGTTTTGGAGCTCACCAATCCCCAGTCTGCTCCTAAATTGCTCTTGCTCTTATCTAGCCTTCTCTGATCAGATGTTCTTTTCTCTTCCTTCCTATTTTCCGTTGTTGTTTGTTTTGTAAGTGCGGGTGCCAAATTTCTGGTTTGTATTATGTTTCCCCTTTTGGCTCCTATTTCTGTTCCCTTAGGCTGCCCCATCACTGCCATGCCCATCCGCTCAGATTCTCCTTTCTTTTCTTGCCTTTTCTGCTAGTTCTGTCTCCCCCTTCCACCCCGCCCCAGTCTACAAGCCTGATTATGGCTGCTGACGACGGCTTTTTTGCTGTGCTCTTCTTTTCCCTACATGAGAAATTAGATCAGATAGATCAAAACATAGAAAATGCAGAGCTTTACAGGGCGATCTTCAGAAGACACGTGAATGGCAGGCGAGCATCAGGGAGGACAACTATCCACATGGGCTGCCTCTGTGCTTGTCAGTTGTGTTTCTCGAAGGGACCTTCCGTTATTATAGATCCTGATCCCCACTCTCGTCCCACCAGGGAGATGAAGCTGATCACACCCACGAGCCCGAGCCTTGTCATGTCGAGCTGGACTGACGACTGGCAGACTGCTTAGAGCAAACTTCCCTCCCTGTATTTATCAGCTCACTCCTGAAGCCCTACATTTATTTCTTCTGGCTTGTGGGTTCTTTAAGGTCATGGCTTTTATCTTCTCTATCTTTGTGTTTGCAACACGTAGCACATGCTTCCTAGCGTGTAATGGTCATTTACAAATGTTCTTGAAGGAGTGAATTGAAAAAAGACGGCTAGAACAACTTCTAGTTCAGGTTATAGTTTGCTGGTGGTGGTAGCACATGCCTTTAATCCCAAGGTGGATCTTGTGAGTTTGAGGCCAGCCTGCTCTAAATAGTGAGTTCCAGGACAGTTAGAATTATATAGTGAGACCCTGTCTTGAAAGAGCAAACAGACAAACAAATGTGCAACACCACACCCAGCTCCCAGCAGAGTTTCTCACTCAGTTGATTTATGTTACATGCTCTGGTGTCATTCTTATGTAATTTTGATTCATATAGAGCAATAATTTTGTTTCTAAGTAATATTGTTACTACTATAGCATAAGATGTTTGTCATGTGTTACAAAGTTGGTACCCAGTGTGGTGGTGCCACAGTGGAGGGCTTTTCAGACCTAGTGGGAAATGATTAGACAATGGGGGTACTGCTCATGAAAGAAAGAACAATGATCCTCTCTCATAGGGGAATCCCCATTTTGGCAGGTTACTGTAGTAGGAGGCCACTTGTGTGTTCCCGGCTGCTCAGCCCCAACATAACCACACAACAACTGTTTTAATGAAATCACTGCTTGGCCCATTAGCTCTAGCTTCTTACTGGCTAACTGTTACATCTTAATTTAACCCATTTCTATTAATCTCTGTATCGCCATGTGGCTGTGGCTTACCAGGTAAAGTTTCCAGCATCTGTCTCTGGTGGGGCTGCATGGCTTCTCCTGACTCTGCCTTCTTTTTCCCAGCATTCAGTTTAGTTTTCCCCGCCAACCTCTGTTCTGCCCTGCTATAGGCTCAAGCCAGCTTTCTTTGTTAACCAATCATATTCACAGCATACAGAGGGGAATCCCACATCAGGTTCCCCTAAGAGCAGCACTTATTATGAGCGAGTGTGACATCTTAACTCACTTGCGTGACAAAAGCTTACTTTCCTCTGCTTTCCTGTTACATTATGAGGCAGAGACATACCAGCACCCTGCTGTTTGTTTGGATATTACAGCGATCAGAACTGTGAGTCAAACAAATATTTCTCTCTCTCTCTCTCTGATAAAGTATTCGGCCTCAGGTATTTTGTTATAACAGCACACAACAGATTGTGATAACGACCAATGGTAAGTTGACACTTTTGTATGCCAGGTTCCGTACAAAAGCCCTTTGGTGATGTTATCTCTGTTGACTATAATTCATAAAACACCTTGAACCCGACAGTCCTCACTTTCCAAGGAAAGAAGCCAAAGTACATGAAAAAATAAGTAACTTGCCAAGATCTTATCACCAATGTATAAAGAAGTCAGTATATAAATGGATCTTTTTGATTCTAAAACAGGGAACCACTATATTTAATAGCTTGATACAGTGGAAATGGCCTTGCCCTTGGATTGGCTCCATGCTATTAGTAACCAGTCAACACTGTTTAATCTTCCCCTTTAGACACTTCATCCAAAATAAATTAAGAAATTGCTATACTCATGAAGATTAAGTCCCACTGTGCTCTTTCACCTTTGACCACTGAACCACAGCAAAAATGTCTCTTGCGGGCTTCCCTAGTGACTCTGAAATCTGGTTCCCACACAGCATCCTATGCAGACACTCATTGACTATGTTTCTTCTTATCCTGATGACAAATACTCCTTTGGATGGCTTTGTAATCTAGCCCCATTCCCCTTGGGGTCTGTTGTATAAACACAAGTCCACGCCACAGATCACATCTTCCATCTCTTCCCTTCCTCTCTCATTCCCGAGTCTTCTGACTTTTCCGTAGGCTCTCACCTCAGCCAACCTGCTACTGAGTTTTCCATTTAGATGGTCTACTTCTTCATGTCTGTAACCTTGGGGTGGATGTAAACTCTTGTATGCTCAGAACGGCTTCAGCACAGCAGTCTCCATCTACATGTTGGGTTGAAACTTGCCTGACTCTGAAACTGTCTGAAAGGTACACTATCAAATGCTCCAACCCCATGCTGAAATACCAAGACATCAAAACTCCACGAGTAAAACTCCAGAAAAATAATTTAATAATTTTGAAAACTACATGTATTTATATTTTAAATAGAGAATTTATTTGAGAAACATAAAAACATGATATCATGTTTTTATGTTTCTCAAGCATGTTTTTATGTTTCTTAAGCATGTATGACCCCCATAGGATCGTATATTTGAAAGCTTATTCGTCAGGGAGAGGTGATATTTGAGAAGGATTAGGAGGTGTGGCTTTGTTGGTGTAGGTGTGGCCTTGTTAGAAGAAGTGTATCATAGGGAGAGGGGGTGGGGCTTTGAGGTCTCACAAGCCAGCCCCCGTGCTGCTTTCTACCTGTTGTCTGAGGATTTGGTGTAGAACTCTCTGCTGTCTCTCCACCACCATATCTGCCTACACACTGTCCTGCTTCCCACCATGACAATAATGGACTAAACCCCTGAAACTGTAAGCCAGCCCCAATTAAATATTTTCCTTTGTAAGAGCTGCCATGGTCATGGTATCTCTGCACAGCAATGGAACACTGACCAAGACAAAGCACGAGGACTTGAGTTTGGATCCCCAGCCTTCATGTAGAAAGACAGGTACGACCGCACGTGTGTGTAACCTCTCATCAGGTAGCCCACGGCCCGCCTGAAACTTTAGCTCCAGGGAACCCGACACGCTTTTCTGATCTCTTCAGTCACCTGCTCTCATGAGCACCTACCCCAATGGTGGTTTGAAGGCCCACACAAAGCAGCAGGGTTCTCTAGAGGTCATATTTGATACCTCCATGTGATGATGGAAAAATGAAATGATGGGCCATAGAAAATTATAAAAAACAAAACTGGAAATTTAAAATGATAGAAAATAAAAAACTGAAAAAGGGGAGTGGGAGGGACAGCCCTTCCCCATAAAGGCCAATCTGCCTTATGAAAAAACAGATTATAGGCAACTGTACAGGTGAGTGCTGGCCTATGCTCATGGTCTAAACTGCTCTTGCTTGCTGCACAATGGACAGCTTCTGTGCTGCCTAGTTTTATGTCAATGTGGCAAGCTAGAGTCATCAGAGAGGAGAGAGTCTCTGATGAGGAAATGCCTCCATTAGATCCAGCTGTAGGCAGGCCTGTAGGGCATTCTCCACCCTCCCCCACACACCCCTGAGCTGAGGGCAGAACCCAGGGACTTAAGCTTGTTAGGCAAGCACACTACCACTGAGCTAAATCCCCAACCCCTGGGCATTTTCTTAATTAGTGATCAGTGCAGAAGGGCCCAGCCCATGGTGGGCGGTGCCATACCTGGGCTTGTGGCCCTGGGTTCTATAAGAAAACAGGCTGAGCAAAGCATGGGTTGCAAGTCACTAAGCAGCACCCTTCCTTGGCCTCAGTATCAGCTTTTGTTTGAGTTCTTATCCCAACTTCCTTCAGTGATGAACAGTGATGAGGAAGCATAAGTCAAATAAACCCTTTCCTCCCCAACTTGCTTTTTGGTCATGATGTTTCCCACAACAATAGTCACCCTAAGTCAGCGGTCTTAGTGGCACAATCTCACACAACGACAACGACAAAATGCTGGGTTTGTGTTTCCTTAGAACATATATTCATAACTGACTTCTTCTTGGTTTGGCGTTCTTCTGTGGCCCTGACACAGCATGGTCTAGTCTGCACGCTTTCAAACTTCTGGGCTGCATCCTGCGTGTTGCAGACTCCACCCAGCATGTTCCACTTGCACAGACCACAGGTTTACAGAAGTGCTTCTGGGGACAGCACAGCAGCATGACTGTGTGCTCTCGGAAGCTGCCGCGCACGTAATTACTTTCGAACCCAGCCAGGAACTTTACTGGATTCTTCAGGCAAAGGCAGCTTTGATTTATTAAAATCTGCAGTGTCATCAAGCTGGAAGGAATGCTAGCACAAATGGAGCAGTTACAGCAGAGGCCTTCATTGCTCCTGGGTTGCTTGACCGAGCACAGCACAGAATTTGGCCTTCTGCGGTTTTTATGGGTATTGTGTGTGTGTGTGTTGTGGGAGGACTTCTATTTTAGAACTCAGGATTTTGATTGTACAATCCTCTGTGATTGTAATTTTCAGGATTTCAAACCCCAGGACTTTTATCTTTGGGGATTTCAGGAGTGTGGCATTTGGATTGTGTCTAGGGACAGTGGTGGCGAATGAAGCAGGCTAGGCCTCATTACTTCAAATTACTCTAGCTATTGCCACAAGGTCAGGGTGGCACATGGCTGCTGACAGCCTTGAAATGACTTGTGCCACCAAGCAACTTCCTTTTTCTGAAATTGCAGGTACCCAGGAAGAATCAAACTGAAGATGCTGCCGGTGTTCTACAACATATGGGGAGAGCCTGCTTGAGAGCAGAGCCTTCTCAGAAGGCACCGGAACCAAAAATGGAGAGATGCATACTCCTGACTGTGTAAGTTAATTCCTGGAGTTCTCTCCTGCTCTGCCCAGGAGAAGTAAGTACTCTACAGAGCAGAAGACAAAGAGTAAGCAGTGTGACTCGTGTGTCTGTGTATAAGGAAGATGAAAAAGCAAGAAATTTCAAACCCAGCACTAAGCTGGGTTCCAGGGAACTATTCTAAGAACAGTTTTGTATTTGTGTATGGAATTTCTTCCCCCCACCCCTCCAGCCGTAGACCATGATGGCCTCCAACTCACAGAGATCCACCTGTCTCTGCCTCCCGAGTGCTGGGATTAAAGGTGTGTGCCATCACCGCCTGGTGTGTATGGAATTTCAAACTCAAGTTTTGTTCCTAACAAAAATGAAACCAACAATTCTTTGGACCTCACTGAACAAATCCTAATGTTCTTCCAGAAGCTGGGAACTTCTCCTCGAATCTCTGTTCCCTCTTGGCAGTATTTCCACCCCCAAGGACACAGTTGAATTGTGCTTCACACACTTCTTTTTCCTTCCTGGTAGACACTCAAGGGTTGATAAATTGGACTTTTCTTCCACACACTTCCTTCTTGCTCAGGACTGTCCGTCAATTCATGCGGTCAGCAAAATGTCAGATATGTATTGAACACCAACAAATGCTGTGGTCCTATCTTATAAAGCTTAGGGAATTTTTTGGTCCAAGAGGAGGAATCTACTTATATTTTTATTGGATATGATCATCACAAAGGTCACAGGGGAAACTGTAGGCAGAACCAGAAACTCAATCTCTAGCAAACACAGCTTTCGCCTAAAGAGCCCAAGTTAAGACAGACTTGGTTTGAAACTTACTTGTTTTGGGAACTTGAGAAAATTAATCAACTTTCCCCACAATTCTATTTTCTACCCATAAGAAGTCAATGTTTTACCTTTTAGTGCTATATGTAGGTTATGATTAATGAGTTGTTAGACACACTAGCACCAAGTTAACTCTAAGACATTTCCTTCTTCTTCTTCACAAGTAAATATCCAGGTCCCATTAGCCATGACACTTTCACGTAAAAGAGGCCTCTGTGGCATGTTAACCCCCTCCCAGTGCAGTTATGGATGTGTGTATATAAACAAAACTCTTTTTTTCAGTGTTGGAGATAGAACCCAGATTCTCAGTCATGCTAGGCCTGAGCTAAATTCTCAATGCCATGTACTGATTTATATACCTAGACACTCATTCCTATAAAGCACATGGTGCTTCAAATCATAATATTTAGTCATTTCATTATTGATCAGGCAGAAGAAAGCAAGGGTGAGTTACTGTGAATTCTAGGATGCGGAGAAGAGTCCCTACAAATCATTGTGTAGTTCATCTTACAAAGATGAAGGGGAGAGGTAGAGACACTGTAACATTTTCCCAGTCATCCTAATACAGTTGTCATTCACCGAGTCAACAAGCATGCATGCCAGCCACAGTTCCAGTGGCTAGAGATCCAGTGTGAGCAACCTACCCAAGTGGGAGAGAGGGCCAAGAACTGATGGCCCCATACTTTCCCTCCTGCCTTGCTACCCTTTGTGGCACTTAGCCTTGGTGTAATAGTTCATAGCAGGGCACAGAAATTTATGTTTCTGAGAGGCTAAGCTATGCTGGGTGACTTTACTTTTTGGAAGAGGTCCTTTGTAGCCTGCAAAACCTGGAATGTGTCCCGTTTAACCCTTCATAGAACAACATATGCAGACTTCTGGTCCAGAGGTCTCTGCTACTCCCCAGAGCCAGACTTGAATCCTCTAGCTGTTAGGGTCTTTTCTCCTAATTATCCTTTGCTATTTGTGTGAGGCAAAATTAGTATCATTTCCTACAATGTGACCAAGACCAGGCAGAGACACTGTTTATATTAATTTCAGGGAATAATATTTCAGCTTCTTTTTTAGCCTTTGACTATTTATTACTTTGTTTTCTTAGCCTATAACCTCCATATAAAATGCTGCTATTCTCCATTCAGATCTTTTTCCATTTCTTTTTTTTCCCCTTAAACCTAAGTGGGCATCAGAAGGTGACATTTGCAAATAACCCACCAGGAAAGGAGAGAAAGAAGCTGACTGTTACTGCCTCTGGTCATTACTACTTCAAAATCTCTTGACCTTCCCATCCACCTCCTACTGTGCGCTCTTCATGGGGTCCACCTTAGACTAAGAGGTCTTAATATTTTCCAGCCCTTCTCGCTGGCTGGTGTGCCTCTGCCTCCTTTCGCTCCTGCTGGCCCAGACTTCTGCTTGTTCACTGAGAGTCTCTGGCCAGAGGAATATTTTTTGGTGGTTTGGTGGCTTCCACTCCTAAGATTAACTTTGAGCTGAGGAACTGAATCACACCTTCCTTTTCCTATGGAGCTTCTCCAGGTAACAATGCCACCAGTGCCCACTTTGAACTTGTATATGTTGTTCTGGTGTCATCCCAGCGGACAGTCCCTGCCCACCTCACTCACACTGAAAACATCTGCAAATTGTTCTAACCTCAGTTAAGAGTGGAGTGGCCTGGGCACCAGCTGACTCAGCCCAGCTCTTCTTTGGATTTGCTGTGGGACTGGGGCCAGCTGCTTAGCTTTCAAATACCTACATTTCCACATCTGTGACATAAAGATAATTCAAACTTTTATTTCAGCTTCTGGGAATAGAATTAAACTGTGTGTGAACATTGATGTTTCCATGGCAACAGTCATGTCAGGTATCTAGTATGCCATTGGAGCAATACATTATTTACTATAAGTATTTGTAGAGTCTCCTGCCACAGAAGAAAAGACTCTTACAGGGAACCTGGAGGGTATACTTCCACATTCATTTGCATTCATTATCTCAGGAGGCTTCATCATGCTACTCCAAACTATCTGGTTCTCAGTTTGCAGAGTAAAATCAATTAGCACACCCTAGAGCCATTAAATCCACAAGCAATATGAATGCAGCTATAGTTTGAATAAAGAGGAAGAGAATGACTTCCCCTTGGCTGATGGGGGTGGAAAGGGTTCCAACTCAGAAGTCTCAAGGGAACAAGAATGTCAGCTCTACAAAGTAACTTTATTGTCATGTTATTATCATCATTCTTATTTGTGGAAATGTAAATCTACAAAAGGACATATAAGCAAATAAGCAATATTGGCATTTTGATATCAAGCCTTCCCATCCTTTTTCTAGACTTTCAAATATTCTATTCTAACACTACTTTCTCATTTGTGACTATTTTTCAAGTAATTCTGTATCATAGAAAGTAACTGGCAGGGTGTGTCATCAGAAGGGCATAGCAGTTTACGTAACCAATTCACTATTACCCAAAATTTAGATTGTGCCCTGAGGTGTCTGTTAATTATAATCCATTCATTGACTTAAGGTCTTAAATTAATTTCACTGAAACTTTGTCAACCTGCAGATATTTTAGGCCATCAATATCATCAGTTGTACTGTAACATTCTCTTCCTCAGGAAGTTCTCTCTGTGAGTGAACTGGAGCAAATGCCCCCAAACCTCCACAACAAATTCCCACAATGCTCTCAAAAGGAAGGACACTTGTCTGAATTTTATTTTCCCATATTCTCTTATCTCTTATATGAGCCTTTTGCCTGAAATGTCATTTCCCCTTCCTGGATTTGCTGAAAATATATTTTTTCTTTCTGATTCTTTCTTCCTTTAACTGAGAAACTGATCTCTTCATTTTAATACCAATTCCATTGCTATTATTTGTTTTTTATACTATGTTTTGCTTTCTCTTTTGATGAATGTTTATTCCCTTAACTCAGTCAGCCTCACAATCTTTAGCACCAAAATCCCTTCAGAAATTCCAACAGAGTCTCTGTTGGAGTTGTGCCTGTTGCTATTTAACGTATTAGAATGAAAATAGGGCAAAGTTAACATTTTTTTTAGCATTTCATTTTAAGGTTATAATATGACACCTATTACATGTTAACAAAAACATCAAATTTATGTTTGCAAAGTAAAAACTAGTTTAGTGAGAAGAATGGCATTGTGTTACATTCTAGCAACTCCCTTTTGATGTCTGGTCTAAGGAAAAACATCTGGATTCAATGTTGCCCTTGGGAGACAGGCTTCACACAGCTGTGTGATAGGAGAAGGGAGGCCCTGGCAGCTGTCCTGAGCAATCTTGGGGACACCCAGGGATCCTCTGCCCACAGTTGAAAACTGCAGCCCCAAACCTACTCCACTTGCTCAGCATCTTTTCATGTGATAGTTTTTGTTTTGTTTTTAATAAGAAATGAGAAGACAATGGTATTTCAACATTACACGAGAATGCTTCAGTAACAGGCTGACATTTATACTCATACAGAAGATAGAAAACACTTCCTTTGGGATATTTGCGAGCTAAGATGTTGTCTGAAATAACACCATCGTTAAAGAACATTGTTCTTTTCAGTAGCTACTTTCAATAGATACTTGGGTTTCATACTTAAACACTGGGACTCAAAACTAGCAATTTTCTAAATGAAACAAAATTTTTCTTTGTGTGATTTTTGGCAAAACTCCATTTTGAATTCTGGCTCAGTTTCAAAACAGGGCTCTGTTCTTCTGAAATCCACTCCCTGGTCAGGTAACTTGGCATCCTTTGATCTGTAAAACGGACTTTCTCATGCTTTGTTGCTTAAAAGTGTTGAATGTGTCTTGTTTTCACTTCCTGAGCCCAAGAAGTGGAATCAACCAACCTCCATGGGACATCTTAAAGTAAGAATAATCAAGTTTGCTATAGTAGGGCTCAGTGGATTCTTCATTCAGTGTCTGATACAACATGAGATCCAAGGATTGTTGTGTTGTCTGTTCCGCCGTGGTTTAATTGTGTGCACTGTGGCGAACAGAGGAACTCCTGAGTGTGTATGCATGGACATGGGCCCATGTCAAGGACCCCAGTACCTCAGACACATGGAATCAGAAAAGCACCTTCCCTGAACTTTGCGTGGATGCCAGTGTGTGCAGAAAAGTCACTGAAGCTGCTTCCTCCAAGAAAGACAGCCTTAGACTGCTCCCCTACAGAGACCCCCCTACTCAGATTAGCGAAACCCTCCCTCTCCCCCACCTGTTTGTTCTTAGCCCTGGAGGGGGGTGGTGCAGTAGGAGACACCTGTTTTTCTCTGACCATCTTCAAGTTCTGAGTTGCACCTCAACATGGCATCTCATTGTGTCAGGGGGATTTTCAGCCTGGATTTCAGAGACTGGGTTGTTATTAAACATAATGATTTGCAGGGCTGAGAGGAGAAAACAAGAATGAATATGAAAACGTGATGGAAACACTTTAAGTGGAATAGGAATTATTATTGTTTTAAAATACCCAATCCGTAGTGGAGGTATTTCATTTAGACATTGGCACACCATACCTGAAGATAGTCTTTCCTTTACTTCTGGAAGGTCAAGGGAAAGAACATGTTAGATTCTTCCCAGATCATCCTATGATGAGTCTTCAGTGGCGATCTGGACATTGGCTAGAAAGAGGATTGATGATGCTCACTCCATCCTGTCCCATTGAAAGGCTCAGTCTGCTACTGGACACTGTTGTCTCCTGCATAACGAGATGACTGGCTAAGTCATGCAAAGTTGACTCTGGTTGCGTTATTGATGGCTTTATTTTTCAAGTCCTTTATACTTTGATGTCTCAAAGTAGATAATGAAAATTGTTGAGAAAGTATACTTTATGAGGATATATCAAATGCTTTGATGGGTATATCTGATATTTAAACAATTGTTTATCAATTTCTTTTCAATTGAAAGTAAGCAGGATCTTGGCACTAAAATAATTGTTGAATTTAGAAATTGATTCTTAAACTGAGCGGTGGTGGTGCATGCCTTTAATCCCAGCACTCGGGAGGCAGAGACAGATGGATCTCTGTGAGTTCGAGGCCAGCCTGGTCTACAAAGCGAGTTCCAGGACAGCCAGGACTGTTAAACAGAGAAATCCTGTCTTGAAAAATAAAACGACAACAACAAAAAAATTGATTCTTGAGCGAAACCTCACTATCTTTGTGTTTAATTAGACTTCAATTGCTCCAGTGGAGCATGCAAACATTTTAGGCTCTTGCTTCTGGTTTCCTTCACTCCATGAGGCTGTTTCCTCAGGTCTATTAGAGGTCTTGTAGGTTGAACGTCTCTACACCACAGAGTCTCCAGAGATAGCAGGGTTGCACAGTAAAGTGACTTCATTTCTAGAGAGCTGTGTAATTGCCAGGGGGAAGGGGGAGGACAGGAGTTAAGGTGGCACAACTTGAAAGAACGCTGACCAACCCCGGCTGCAGGTGTTAGCTTGTTTCCCATAGCATTACAGGACTAGGAAATAACATAGCTTTCATACACTTCTGTAGTTCTCCTGCAGAACAAAGGCCAGTTCTGAATTAAGCTGGGAACTAGAAGCAGGCTCCAGACATCCTGTGAAACATGCCAGCTTCACTTATATCCAGTATTGGGAAAGTGACAAAAATATTTCTGCTAAGGATTATAATCTGGAACATCACACCTAGGCTGCTCTTCCAACAGAAAATGGGTAATGACGTTTCCCTCCTGATGAAGTATAAAGGCCAGTGGTCTTTTAAAGAGCAACTATCACCTTCATTTTTGTAGCCTTTTTTCATGGGTATTTCAGACATGCTTCTTTCCAGTTGCTCAAAATATGATCGAACAAGCTTTGTAGTAAAGTGCTGCCTAGATTGTCATGTTCCCTTGGATGCCTCTGAAAGAAAAAGGAAGACTGTGTTCGAATTTAGAATTAGGAAAAGAGGGAAAGAGACGAGGGACACTATCAAAGCTTCCAGTATTGTAACTGCTGCGGCAATTGCCCTGATAAACCCGGCAGGTGGAAGCTAGCTTGAGCTCCAGGCTTGATGGACAAGCCAGAGAGGAAGGCAGCAGCTGTGTGGGACTTAGCACGTCTTAAGAACAGTTGAGTGTGGCCCCAGATGATGAAGTGGTTCTGTTCCCCAGTGTTTTCAGGGCTCCCCTCAAAGTTTGTGCTCTTATTTTATTTTCGATAGAATGGTCACAGTGAGCATGTGAAGGATCTCAGTGCCTTCCCAAAGCCCCCAGGGTATGACTCATGGCAGCAGAATTCTAAGGGAAAGCCAAGTCACTTATGGGGACTTTCAGAAAATGACATTCCATTTCTACATCCGAGGCCACACCAGTTCCTCTAAAGCACTAGTTGGAGGGCTCTTGCTGTTCTGTTAATGATGAGGACGTTCCCAGGACTGACCAAGCTGGTCATTCCACAAGGCTGGAGACAGCCTGAGAGTAGCTGCCAAGCAATCCTCTTCCTCTTTGTCCATACTCTTGTGCTCCGAGGATGGATTTGATGAACTGCTTTTGCAGAAAGCAAACAGAAAGTAAAGGTTAGGTTCTTTCTTTCTTTCTTTCTTTCTTTCTTTCTTTCTTTCTTTCTTTCTTTCTTTCTTTCTTCCTTTCTCTTCTTCTTCTTCTTCTTCTTCTTCTTCTTCTTCTTCTTCTTCTTCTTCTTCTTCTTCTTCTTCTTCTTCCTCTTCCTCTTCCTCCTTCCTTCTTCTTCCTCCTTCTTCTTTTTTCTTCTTTGTTTTCATCTTCGTTGTCTTCTTCTTTTTGGCAGGGTCTGGCTTTGTTCCCTGCCTCAGCATCCCCAGTGCAGAGAATACAGGTATGTACCCTCATACCTGGCCCGGGAGTGTCTTTATGAGGACACCAAGGAGCAAACTGTAGTCATAGGATGGTAAACCTCAGTGAACCTGGCGGCGGCAAGGAGAATGTTATTGATTCTTCAGCTGGCTATGCCCACTTGTTTGTTCCCAGTAACCTGGTAGATGCCTCCCTCACACCCCTTTGGAAGTCATACTTGCATGTCTGTGCTGTGTGTCACAATTAGTGGCTGAGAGGAGGAGACATTACCCAATTTTCAGTTTGACTCTGTCTCAAAGGTTGGATCTGTTATGACTTCCCCTGGCAGATGTCCATCCTGGATGGGGTGGGGTATTACATCTTTAACAGGGACTAGTTTCTGAGAAGGTCTCTGTCTTTTCTTAGGAAGATATTATAAAGTAGGCAAAACAAAATTTTATTATCTAAGTTGCCACAGAAATAGCAAAGTACATTGAGTAGGGAGCTGCTTTTCGTCCATGTGTTTAGAAAACGTACAACTCTTGTAGCAACACTGCCTCTTACGTATTATGGACTTTCTAGTCTGAGCTTTCCATAAATTAACATAGGAAGCACCCCCTCCCTGTAAACCCTTATCTCCCTGAAAAATCACCAATTAGGGACACCTGACCCCTAACAATATCATCCTACTGTGTAGATGACAGACTGTGTATTTTAGGTTGAAAAATTAAAAGGTGCATTGTTTCTGAAGGAATATGGCTTGCAATAAGTGCCTTCAGGAACATTTGAACAAAAAAAATGTTTTGAAATGGAAAAAAGGAAATAATCAGTTATAACTGGGGAAGGATATAGTTATATTGACAGTAACAATAATAGTAGTAGCAGCTCTGTTTATTCAACGGCTCGCGTAGGCTCCAAATATTCACCAGCGCCCTCTCTGCGGGATGGAAGCGTCCTGGTTTAAATAGGAGAGAACTGTGGGAGGCAGGGGTTCTGTGACAGTGTCACTGTTGACAGAATAACACTTCTGTAAATAATTTACTAATGGTCATGTGCATAACAAATATGTATCTCATAGCTCAAGAAAATTTCAGACTGGAACCTTTACCTAGAAGCATTAACCTATTTCCTGATTAAGCAGCAGTAAGTTGCAATAAAGGGCAGCTATGAGGACTGACATTGTCAGCACGTTCTTAGTGTTGGTTGCGTGTGTTGAAATACATTTCACAAGCATTTTTGGAGGCAAATTTAGACTTTTTGAAATACTGCACATTTTTAGTGATTCTGATGGGGAAAGTTCAAGGAGGCTTTATTACAGCCTGACATATTCAGCTGAGTTCAGCAAAGAAAACCTCTCCAGCTGGGAATGCCATGGTAGAGGAGAGAAACAAAGATGAGGTTAAACAGACCTCAAAGGCCCTTCCAATCTGGAGAGAGGGGTGGGAGAGAGGGGAAGAGGGATAAAGAGGAAGAAAGGGGAGAAAGAGAGAGGGACCAAGGGAGAGAGAAGAGGGAAGGGGGAAGATAGTGAGGGAAGGAAGGAGAGGGGGGAAGTTGGGCGAGGGGGACATAGACTTGCTTGTTTGTTTGTTTGTTTTTGAAACAGGATCTTACTATGTAGCTTTAGCTTCCCTGGAACTCACAGAGATCCACCTGCCTCTGCCTCCCGAGTATTGAGATTAAAGGCCACACACCTGGCTATAAAACATAGATTTTTAACCAAAGTACTAGTGTTGGACTTACAGTGTTGGGTTGGCAAGGAGAAACAACAAATTCTAAGTGTGGAGATGAGGGGAGATAATTATACTGACAGTGATGATAGTGCCAGGGACAGCTGAGGTTTTAAAGAACCTGTTATAGTCTAGATACTTTTTAAAATGTCATTTTGTCTATGCCTTGCTATGGGCTGAATGTTTATGTTGCCTCAAATTTATAGACTGAAATCTTCCTTCTCAATATGTTGCTAGTAGGCGAGTTTCTGGAAGTTGAGGAAGCTGTGAGGATGGAATCATCTAGAAGGTGTGACTAGTGGGGACATGGGAGCTGACCTGTCTCCACAGCGTGATAGAACAAGAAAGCAGATCTGGGGAATCAGACTGGAAGTCTCCCTGCACCTTGGATTTGGACGTTCAAGCCTTCAGAATTATGAGAAATAACTATTCATTATTTAAACTACCTAGCCAATGGTATTTGTTATAGGAGACTAAGCCTCCCCACCCCTATACAAATCTAAGAACAAACTATTATCCTAAGACATAACAAGGCTTAGGAAAGTTAACACAGGGAGAAAAAGTTTACCCAAGATTTTGAGTTTGGTTTGCCTATGTTAGAACCCATATTCCTTCCACTCTACTGCACATGGTGCATTCTGAGAACAGCACAGTGTTTGGTGCGTAAGCAGCCTTCACCCTTCTGGAGACAGTGCCTTTCCAACACTGGCTAATAATCTGTGACATCTACGCAATTTTTACCGCTTTTATAGATTTTTCATATAACAAAATGAGAAAAAGTCCTTTGGAATAATTGTCTTTGAAAACACAGTCATTTTAAATATAGTAATGATTACAGAATGAATACAGAAATTGGATGTTTTCCAAGTAACAGATCACCCTGTGACAGGTTTTCGTGGCCATTCAAAAGCCATAGGGTGGGAAGATGGGACCCTGAGTCCTGCAGGTGCAAGGGCCACGTGGAGACCCACTCCCCAGTCTCCTGGGGCGTGTACATGCCGACCTGACCCAGTGATCCCAGCCAGCTGGGCCTTTTCCTGTCCAGCTGGGAATGGGCTGGAGCAAAGCAGCTCACACACTCTTGCAGATCACACAAACGGTTTGTGTTTCGTGACCTCCTTCCTGGAATCATGGACTTTAAGAAGAATTCTCTTAGGATGAATATTCACATTTTGGGAAGTTTTGTTTTTTTGCTATGTTTCAAATGGCTGCATTTTCTATGACACCCATTCTGTGTTAATTTAATTACAAAAGCTATTATATAAAAAAATCTTAAGAAGATATAAAGACTGCATAACCATTTATCTACAGTTTTCAAATCAGCTACTTTTATTGAAAAGAATAAACATTATATGAAATTGGAAGTCATTTTGGAGTATGCTGTGTTTGTAGTACACAAAGGCAATCAAAAAACCTCACAACAGGGCCATTTTCATCCCTATGTGAGGAAATTTAAAGAGCAGTATATTGTGATCATGTTCAATCAATGAGATAATGCTCTAGAGGTGTTAGTACACAAGGACAAACAAACAAACAAAAATACCAAACCTATAGGATATAATGTAAAGATAATTCTTGAATGCTCATTATAATGCCCAACTGTGGTATTGGGTCAGGCTACTTTCAGTGTTTCAAAGTGTGAAAATATAGAAGAAACCACTCTTGGTTTTTGTTGGAACTTGTTGACCACAGATTTGATGGTTATAGTTCCCATCTGAAGTCATAGGCACCAGGATATTTCCAAGATGGCTGCCGCAGTCCAAAGGATGATTAAAGACTAGTCTGTGACTCTGTTTTAAGATTCTAGCCCTTGCAGTGGAATTTGAGTTGTGCCAGCCATATTCTATTAGTCAGACCCTGGGGGATTTTACTGTTATTTTGAACTGGATCTATTTTTGTTTAATTCTATGAGAACAACACATACTTTGTACTTTTGCCAGAAAATGATTTTCCAATGACTATCACTCAATTCTAAGTACATTCTACATTTGTACACTGAGGGGTGTGGTAGGGGTGAGTTTAGTTAAAATTATATTTTGCATGATATAATAGAGCCTGGACTTTTGTGTTTTCTTTTTAATAAACTCTAATATTCTGCTAGCTAAAGTAAGTTAGGCCTTATTTTTTCTTATTTTTTTTCCAGAGTGATATATTTTAAATAAGAAAACTTTTATATTTGGTGTGTGTGTGTCTATCTGTGTGTGTGGTCATAGGACAACTGGCAAGAGTCAGTTCTTGCCTTCTGCTATGTAGCTACCAGGGATGGAACTCAGGTTGCCAAGGCCTGGCAGAAAGAACATTTACCTGCTTAGTCATCTTGCCAGCTCTATGTTTAAAAACTCATTAAGACCTGGATTTGGTGCACACCTGTAATCTCAGCACCCAGAAGTTTGAGGCAGGAGGATCACAAGCTTGAGAATACCCTGAGCTACATAGAGAGATCTTGTTTTAGCACAGACCCTCCAAACCAAAACAATGCTTTTCTTCCAAAATCAGTTTATGTTTGTGCACAGAGAAAATCTGTGAATAGCACTTGTTCCTTTACTCGACATAAAACAAAAAAATGACAACAACCACAAAGACCTAGACATTTGACATCTCGCTCTTGAAGCCTGATGCTCTGCGTCTCAACCTCTCGCTCTCTGCTGGGTGACTCCTGACCTTGGGAAAAGCTGATCATTCCTAAGGGCAGCAAAGCTTTACTCGGGAAACTGGGAGGAAAATATCTTGTTACCAGAAAGAGCTTCTGAGTGTCTCAGGCCCTCTGGGATCACAGATGCTGTATCCCACTGTGAACTGCGGTCCAAGTAAGTTCTTTCAAAAATGATGGACCCCGGGAGAAGGGGGTTGGAAAAGAAATTGCAAAGCTTTTACAAAGGTAAATTTCAGAGCACTAAGAAACAAAACCAAAAAAAAAAAAGGATTTTTTTTAAAGGAAAACATCATATAAAATAAGCCTTCTTGCCAAAAACCAATGACACAACACTGGAACAAAGAAAGTGGGTCTTGATGCTGTCTGCCATGGGCGGTGTGTTCAGCTTTTTTGTAGCATGGTGTTGTCATCTGCAAAGCTCTCTCATGGGGATGAAATAGCAGTGACAAAAACAAGCAAACAATCCTGGAAACAACCCCCCCATACAAAGTCTCAAAATATTTTAAGTTGGTTTCTGATTTTGTGTTGGATCTTGTGCAGTCTGGAGGCCATGAGCTGGGGAGGCCCTCAATAATCCTGCTTGCATTCAAAAAGTCTCAAAGTAATAAAATTACATGTTTTTATAAAAAACTCACATAGTATGGAGACATGTAAAACTAGGTGAATTCCTCCCCTTTATTTATCCCTAATTACCAGTCCATTTCTCCAAGGGGAGAAACTGTTAGCAATTGCTTGTTTGTCCTTCTACTGATGTAGGAAGTCCTTCTGTATATGTGTTGCTTTCATTGGTTAATGAATAAAGAATCTGCATGGGCCTGCAAAGGGCAGAATAGAGGTAGGTGGGGAAAACTAAACTGAATGCTGGGAGAAAGAAGGTGGAGTCAAGTGCAGCCATGTAGCCGCTGCCGGGAACAGACATGCTGGAACCTTGCCGGTAAGCCACAGCCATGGGGTGATATACAGATTAATAGAAATGGGTTAAATTAAGATGTAAGAGTTAGCCAATAAGAAGATAGAGCTAATGGGCCAAGCAGTGATTTAATTAATACAGTTTCTGTGTGATTGTTTTGGGAGTCTGGGCAGCAGGGAAACAAACAAGCAGCCTCTGCCTACATTCCACAAAATGGATTGCGTACCCAGGTCGCAGTATATGTGCATGTTTATTTGTGTGTATGAATTCAGGGATATAATTACATTTCTTCTAATTGTATTCAATTTTTAAATGTGTTATTATAAATATAGAGTTTTCTGTATCAACATACAGGATATTTTGTTAAGATTCATTTTATCTTTATATGTATATGTGTATGTCTCTGTGTGTGTGCACATATGTGCACATGTGAAATACCTTCAGTGCTGAAAAGAAAGAGGGTGTTGGAGTCCCTGAACCTGGAGTTACAGGCTGTGTGAGCTACCTTACTTGAGTGTAGAGAATGGAAGGGTCCTCTCTAAGAGTAGAGTGCTCTTAATGACTGGGCCATCTCTTGCCCCGAGCTTATTTTTTTTTTTAGTACCTACAAAATATTTTATTGTCTATGCCATATGTATGTGATCAAGCCTCTATATTAATAAATTTTCAAGTTGTTTCTAACTTTTTGAGTGTATCCATAAAGACTTCAATGTTGAATAGTTGCAAAAATAAGTCCATGTTTTAAATTTTTATAGGCTATTCTCTAATTTGCTCATGAATTTACTTCTCACCAATGCTGAGAGTTACTCTGTTTTTAGCATAATAGAACTTTGTGAACCATGGCTTTTTTAAAAAAAATATTCCTTCTATGCTAAGAACTGAACTAGGGTGTCACAAAAGCCAGACAAGTCCTCTACCTCTGAGACTTAGCACTAGACCTTTTAAAATTATTATTATTATTATTAACTTTTAAAAACTTTTTTGTGTATTTTTGTTTCTTGAGACAGGGCTTCTTTGTATAGCCTTTGCTGTCCTTGGCTGTCCTGGAACTCACTCTGTAGACCAGGTTGGTCTTGAACTCACAGAGATCTGCCTGCCTCTGCCTCCCAAGTGCTGGGATTAAAGGCGTGCGCCACCACCGCCTGGCTTTTTAAATTTTTTAATATTTTGAGGAGCTCCTTCAGTTGCCTAGGCTGGCACTGGATTTACAATCCTGCAGTTTCAGCTTTCCAAAGTAACTAGAATTATAGGTCAGCACTGCTGGGCTAAGACAGCTTTTAAAGGAGTACATTAAAATGATGTTCATGTGTAAAAAGCAATCCACAGGTGGCAGGGGGCGGGGAAAATTTAGAGGCTATGAAGTCTCAGTTTGTAGTTAGAGAAGAGTTTTGGTGTCTGCTGGTGCAGTGTTGGGAATGTACACACCACTGCTGCACAGTGCTCTTAGAGATGATTGGTTTGCCATGCAGTTGAGTGCCAGCCCAGTTGACGAGGAAGCATGAGGCCCTAGGTTTGGACACCTAGCATGGTCAGAAACCAAAGCAATAAATAAATAAATATATAAATAAATAAAAGAAGAAGGTTAATATGTTTACTTTATTCATACCCTAATACAAAGATAACATATAAAATGAAGAATCTATAGACAAATCGAGAAAACATCTACTTAAATTTCAAAATAAAAAAGAACCTCTGCCAGAAACCTAGCCAAATACTGCAGAGCCGTTCACTGTCACTACAAGTCCAATCATTTACACTCAGGATTTAGAGGTCCCAGCCTTGGGCTTAAGCTTAAACTAAGGTTTGAGTGACTGATATCACTCTGCAGTGGGACACCCGCTGTACCCAGCAGCTTCCTTATCCTCTAGGGCCGGGAGCTTTTGGAAATAAAGCCAGGGCTTTAAATCTCAAAGCCCATGTTTGCGCCTTGAATGCATGTGGCAGAAATGAAGACCACAGTGACAGCCAAAGAGCCTAGGTCCACCTCTGAACTACGGATTTTATCTTTTCATCCCTTACAGCTACTGTGGACAAGAGGGAGCAGGCAGTTTCCAGAACCCTGCGGAAATGGTGGCTCTTTAGTCATGGTGACTTTGAAGTGTGGGTGCAGATTACCATGGCAGATGAGTCGCCATTACCAAAACCACGTTTTTCTTAGAAAGGTAACTCTCAATGAGTGCTGGAGACATCCATCTGTGTTTCCAAGACAGCCTGTTCTCAGCTATGTAGCAGACATCTGAAGGCTACACCTGGCATGTTTTAGATTAGCACAGAGCCATCTTTACTTTAGGGGGTCTGTCAAGATGACTTGGGGGTATTTTGAAAGTCATGAAAAGAGAAGAGAGGTTATTTTTAAAGCATAAGGCCCTGGGGCCATCTCAGAGGGCTCAGACTCTGCCAGGTGTCTTTCCAGGTGACCCCCATACTCAGCTAAAGCTGAGGACCCCGAGCTCCAGTTTCTGTGTGCATAATCTTTGATGAGGTTTGCCTTCACCAACTCCAAAGGAATCTGGTTTAGTACGGTTGATACTGCATTCCCTGACCCATACTTTAGATCAAATCCAGGGTTTAATCCATGGCAGGCAAACACTCCACCACTGAGCTAAATCCGCCAGCCAGGCTGGTCCTGAGTTTATAGCATCTTGTCTCATCATTCCTTATGCTAGTGTTATAGGTGTGTGCCTCCCGGCCTGACTCTAATTCTCCATATCTTCTGTGAATCTCAGCAGAAGCTGACACACACACATCTCTGGCCCACAGGAGACTACTGTATAGTATCTACATCTTCAGTGTTTTATCTTTAAGCACTTCTGATTCTCAATCAACCTGGTCCTCTGAGCCTTGTCCTTGAGGCTCTACCTGAGGGTAGTAACTGTTGCTTTGCAGCATCACAGTTAACCATTTGCCCTCCATGGATTTGAAAGTATTCTTTTTTTCTAATATTTTTTTATTACTTTATAAATAATACCATTCAAAATTTTCACTTCTTCCCCTCCTCCCACTCCCCCCCCTCCTCCAGTCCTAAGAGAGGGCTGGGTACCCTGCCCTGTGGGACATCCAACACCCTTCCCCTCCATCTAGGCTTAGGAAGGTGTGCATCCAAATAGAATAGGATCCCCAAAAGCCAGTACATGCAGTAGAGACAAATCCCAGTCCCATTATCATTGGCTTCTCAGTCTGCCCCAATTGTCAGCCACATTCAGAGGGTCCAGTTTGATCCCATGCTCGTTCAGTCCCAGTCCAGCTGGATTTGGTGAGCTCCCATTAGCTCAGGCACACTGTCTCAGTGGGTGGACCAACCCCTTGTGGTCCTGCCTTCCTTGCTCATATTCTCCCTCCTTCTGCTCTTCAACTGGACCTTGGGAGTTCAGTCCAGTGCTCCCATGTGGGTCTCTGTCTATATCTCCATCTGTCGCCAGACAAAAGTTCTCTCTGGATCTCCTCAGCACGGGAGCAGGGCCTCTTGCAGGTCTCCAAGGACCTCACAGACAAAAAGGCGGGCTTGGGAGGCAGGGTGGGATGGTACAAAGAAGCCCCAGTGGCAGGACCACTCACTGCTGGCTCCCCAGACCCCTCCGCCCTGAAGCAGGCTGAGTTGGGGAATCCAAGGACCTTGAAAGTATTCTTTAACTAAACTTAAAAATAATGAGTCCTCCTGGGTTCAATTCTCAGCATCCATATGGCAGTTCACACCTGTTGTCAGTGCAGTTCCAGGGCTTCTGGCACACTCACACAGATATACATGCAGGCAAAACACCACTGAACATTTTAAAAAAAGTATAATGATGGGGATGGAGATGCATAATGTGAAAGACACAAAGAATAAATAAAAAGAAAGCTTAAAAAATAATTAGGCATAGGCATAGTGGCACACACCTCTAATCTGAGCACTCGGGAGGCAGAGGCAGGCGGATCTCTGTGAGTTCGATGCTCGCCCGGTCTACACAGTGAGTTCTAGGACAAGTCCTCTGAACTTTGCATTTGTACTTTTCCGTTTAAAGGTGTGTCCTTATTATTTTATCAACGTTGTTTTTTCAAACCACGCTTGAGTTACTGTCACTGACAGATGGTATGCGTGTGTGCGTTCCATGATTTGAGCTGTCAAGAGAAATGTCAAGTGTGCTCACGTCCAAATCAAATCCCACCCACCCACACTTGGCGATTTCCCCAGGCTCACCTGGAGCCCTGGAGGCCTGTGTGAATGATCATAGCTCCATGGAGGTGAAAGTGAACCTAAGAAGGAGCTCTGCTTCTTACCAGCTGGGCGATCATAGGCAGTAACTTAATCCTACACAATCTTAATTTCGTTTGTTTTACTGCAGAAAGTGAAATTATGACATCTCCCTCCAAGAACTGCTTTAACAATGATTAAGTGAAATTTAGAAGTGTTTAGCCCATTGGCAAGGTGCTCAGTAAATACTGCTTCCTTTTAATAAAAGATTTGAAAATTGGGAGTATAAACAAACATTTTTCTAACAGCTCCAAAAAAGTATGAGGAAGAAAAAAACCCTACTGAGTGTTTTTCTAACCCTGAGAAGGTCATTCACCTAAGGTGACTAGGTTACATGGAAACATCAGGAGGTGTTGAGCAGGGGAGACTCTGGGTGTTTGTTGGGTGGGAGCCAGGTAGAGCTAGGGCCAAGGCCAAGAGAGAAGCCCAGGGTAAACCCAAGGAGATGAGCCAGCGCCAAGGAGAGGTGAATGCCAGTGCTCCAACGTCAGCACCGAGCAATAGCAGGAGTCCTGGGACAACCTGGAGAACGATAAGAGGAGGCCAAGGGTGAGTGTGGGGGTGTGGGGGAGATAAGGAGAACAAGGCTGCACTGGGAGGGTGGCGGGGGCTGGCCAGAGCTCCCAGTAGCCAGACCCAGGTCAAGTTACCGCCTGCAACTTTGCGGAATCATTCTTGTCTTCCTATGTGAACCTGGCTAAGCTTTTGCAACTATATTCTCTCCTGTCATGAAAACAAAACAAAATAAAAAGTGTCAACGTGTTCTTTTATTTATATTTTATTTATATTTCTAGGAAGAGTTGGATAAATTAACCCTGAAATCTCAATGGTTAAACACAATGAGACAGGTCAAATTAAGAATTCCTGCTTGGGGATGGCAGAAACATCTGAGAAGAGCACCCTAGTCCCCGATGACCGGAAGTAGACTTCTTGAGATTGGGATCTCATTCTGCGGTTCCAGGTGACCTGAAACTCACTATGTAGTCCAGGATAGCTTTGAACTCGTGGCCGTTCTCCCGTCACAGTCTCCTAAATGCTGAGATTATGCAGATGTAAACCACCATGCCTGACTGTCTCTTCTCTGTTTTTCTTCTTCCCTAAATTTTGCCATGCATTCCTTTGGGCAATTCAGTGAAGTTTCCTGGGTGTTAACTCAGCAGAACCTCTTCAGCTGTGCACAATAAAATACAGAGCATTACAAAGAGGGTTCTGGTTAGAGGTTTTATACTGCTAAAATGGAAAAAAAATTTTTTTAAAGGATGTCAGACAGATGTGAACATTGCTGTGCAAGGAGCTGTTATGCAACTCAACTCATTGTGAGACTCAGTTGACAATCAGAGTCACCATACTGGCATCAGGTACCTCTAGGCTCTGTTTAAGTGAGAGAGAAATAAATTTTGCTCTAAGCCACTGTGACTTAAGGAGTTTTTGCTTTCTTACAGCTGAACCCAATTCTAAATCATACATTGATGATCATTTAGGACTTTGAATACGAACTAAGTCAAGATGGCTTCTTAATCTAATTGATATGGAAGCATGTGGGAGCCAGAGTCAGAAACAAACTGGAGGTATCTGGAAGCAGCTAAAAAAGACAGAAACTCGGCGAAATCATTCTCTTTAAAACGTGGTACGGTGACAGCATTTTTTTTCCCCCTGAGGAACTGGAAATAGTTTGAGGCAAAAGGAAAATCTGTGTTAGTTTTTGTATAAATAGGTCTGTCCTGGGCAGCTTGTAAATTGTCTCCTTCTCTTGCTTTGAGGTTTTATTCAGGCCAGGCTGCTGGGGCTGTTTGAAAACACAGACCTGAACTTTTGGAGGTGGCAGAAATCAAGGCCCAGCCTCCGGCGTGACAGTTACATGATAGGGAATTCTCGGCCACAGGAAATGTCATTGTCTGTGACACCTAGCCCAAAATCTCCATCACGGTCATGTTATGTGAACAGGTTGGACTCATGGGAAGTGAAGCACTCAAAACTGAGCATGCCACCTAGTCACTAGTGTGGCATCAGAGGGAATTCTTTTTCATGGGACTCGTGATGTTAAGCACAGAGGAAGGACTCATATTTTCAACGCTAACATTCTAGATTTGAAGGCTTAGGAAAAGGCATCTCTCTGGTCAAGACTGAGTTACAATGGGCCTAAACTTCCAGGGATGGCAAAAAGTAAAGAAAAATCAACAAAAATAAAACATAAAAATCAGACCTTTCCACTAAGACAAGGTGACAGAGAGTTCTAGCAAGGGTCTCTTCAGATTTCCTGCTAGCTCTGCTAGGTCCAGCATCTTGAGGACAAGCCATTCAGTCTGGAGGTC
>PVIU01022790.1:0-28683 GCA_004026605.1 Ondatra zibethicus | reverse complement strand
ACACACACAGAGAGTGGAGACAGGTTTTGAAACCAGAGGTCCCAAGGGGAATGTTTCCAGGACTCATCAGCTCAGAGGCTCATGGTCCTGCCTGGGAAGTGAAGGCTTCTCTAGGTTTGTATTTAGACACAGTGGATGGTATAGAGGAAGAAAACTCTGGTTTGGTTTCTCTTATGCAGATCACCTCTCTTGCCTCACTGGCTTGAATGTTGTCACACGCCATGACCAAAATGAGTTGTATACAAAGTTAGAACAAGTGACATTAGCTTAGACAGGGAACACATAGCTTCCAGGCTCCGAGAGAGCTGGTCACAGGGTAAGGTGAGTGGGTAGAGATGTTCTTGGCAGGGAAGCTGGTCTTGGGCATTTTCCTCATGCTGGCAGCCCTGCCATGAATAAGAGAATCTGATCATCCCACTGTTCAGAACTGCTACAGTTCCTGCAGGAACTGAGAGCATGGGTCGCACCATGGCCAGAAGCTTGGATCCTAGTGAAGTGATGCTGAGAGGAGGAGGGAGTGCGGTGGACGGTGATCAGACCATGGAGCACTGTACTCTCAAGGGATTAGTGCCATTCCTGAAGGGCTGGATTAGGTCTCTTGATTCCTCCTTAACCCACCTGCTCTTTCTACTCATTCATGGACCATGCTGCAACGTAGCTGCAGGATATCTGCTAGGTGCCAGCACCGTGATGTTTGGAATTGCCAGGGACTGGAATCATGAGCCACATAAACCTCTTCTCATGCTAAAGTACCAAAGCTCAGAAACTGTTATTGCAGCAGCAAACAGATTAAGACAATAACTGACAGGGTAAGCTTGTCAGGCCTTCCTGGCAAAGATTCCAGCAGAGCCATTGATTTAGTCAAGAGCCTTCATGCCTGGGCTCTAATAATACTTCACTGTGGGTCTCAACTTCCTTATCTGTTAAGAGAAGGGCTTGAGTATGTGATTTCTAAGATCTTTCTTTCTTCTAATAGGCTTTAAGCAATACATAGTTAATTCAAAACAAAACCAGATGACCCTCACATTAGTTACTTATTCTCAAAGCTGACAGTACTAGAATTTCTATCTACAAGTTAAAGTTAACTTACAATCTTAATTCCTTTCCTATTCCCCAGGCAGGCTGATGAACAGCTGGGGGACAAGAAAAGGCCAGAGACCACTGCACTAGGGTTGTTCGTCACTCCTATCTATTAGCTTAACAGTTAACAGATGACTATAAAATGCTTCCTTGTATTTTCTTCCTGTACTTGCATATAGGAGCATCATGCAGCATTTAGGCATATGCCATCAAGTTCCTGGCTTCATTGCCTATAGCAGTCTAGGTAAGAACTGGCATTGCCACTACTGTAAGTTCAGTCAGCCCTGTGCACATGGGGGTTCCACATCCACAGGTCTAACCAATCACAGGGGACTCCACGTCCAGAGATCCACCCATTATGGAGTACTCCACATCCACAGACTCAACCAATCAGTGATCAAAATATATTAACCCTAACCCTGCATGGGTACTGAACACATAGAGAGCATTTTCCTGTTAATTACTAATGAGCGTGGTATGGTCGCTACTTAACACTGCCACTGTGTTATGGATCACGAGTGATATAGAAAATGTAAAGTACATGGGAGGACGTGGCTATCACATACTCTGCTGTTAAGACACGAGGGATTTGAGAACTAGTAGGTGTAGGTATCTACAAGGGATACCCTGGAGCTAGTCTCTGTGGGTGCGGATGGATGGCTGTGCTTTGCCTCCCAGATGTAGGCAAAGTGACTTTAGGATCTGTCTGCAGTCATGCTTGACTAGGGAACTTTTACTTGTAGTATTGGGTCCATAAGGACTTTTCCACCATCATAATTTTGAGGCACAGGAAGCACAAACTGAAACCATGCCTCTATCATTGGGGGGCCTGAAAGGACTGGCAATGTGGAGTCCTAAGTGTTTTGATATAATTCTTAGATCTAACTGAAGAAGGGGGAAGAGGACGAGTAAGGTTTGTAGAAAGGAATCCCTGGGCGCAGTGGGACCTGAGCAGAGCCCTAAACTGCAAGTGAGATCAATCTCAACCTTCATGAGAAGAGGCAAGCTTAGGGCAAAGTGGGTGCAATGAAAGTGACTTGGAGGCTGTGATCACAGGGATGGCTGTTTGGGGAGAAACCAAACCTGGCTCAGGCTAGTAAGTGGAATCACTATCCTGTCCAGCCTCATGGAACCAAGTGGTCCTTCTATTTGGAAACATCAGTGACAAGGAAGAGGGCTGAAAAAAATAAGTTGGGGTTGACTAGCTTTCTACATCGGGTAAAAGGGAAATTCTACAATCACCTGGCATCCACAGGGTGCTGGTTCTCATTCTGTTAATACCCAGTCCCTTCTATAAATCAGCATGATAGTTGCACAGACCCTACTTGTATGCTTGATTTATTTATTCTTCATTTGTTTGTTGTGTGTGCCTGTGCCACAGAGTATGGATGGTGGTCAGAGATTGAGTGAGGGATCTGATTCTTTCTCCCTTTTCATTATCTGAGGCCTGGGGATCAAACTTGGGTCGGGCTTGGTTGCAAGCACCTTTACCTGCTGGTCCATTTCCCATGTCCTCTCAGGTCTCTTAAATCCTATCACTGGGGCATTATCAGTGCTCTACCTGTTATACAGTATTGCTTAGGGAATAATGACCAGAGAAAATACGTTTATAATCTGTTCAGAAGTAGTTTTCTTCTTCTACATATTCCCACTTGAAGTTGATGGAATTCATGGATGCTGAACCTGATTTGGACAGGGCCATCTTGTGTCATTTTAGTAAGAGTACACTGAATGGGATCTCTACAGACATTGGTAGAGTGGAGGCTCTCCTGCAATTCCTGTGCTTCCTTTTGTGTCCACTCTACCAAGAAGGCTACACCTCAGGGGAGGTCAGGGGTGCTCCTGATTGAAAATGGCACCTATATCCAGACCAGGGACTGGGCCTAACCTGTGAGGGTGGACTGCAGAGAGAACATTCTTGTTGAATAAAGGCCCATAAAAATAGTCTTTGTTTCTTTATAGTGTGCTTCAAATAGCAAGGAAGGGTGGCAGGAAAAAAGAAAAGATGATGAGATCATCTTGAACAGTCAACATCATTCATATTTCTGAGTATTACACCTATGAGGCTGGATTGAGACTCCTGGCTCCACCAACACAGAGAATGTGAGCAACATGATTCTCAGGAATGACATCACCCAGCGATAGTTAAAATACCATAAAGCTCTCAGCCCAGCCTCACCTGCTCTGATGGAACCCTTCCAGTAGGGCTGAGTCCATGCATGAAGGCTAGGTACATCCATGCTGTACAGCTTCAGCCTGTTTTCTCAGTGAGCACACACTCAGAGGCAGGAAACAGTCAGGCCAAGGTTGGGCAAGGGACTCAGAAGCACAGCGACAGTCCTTGTGGACATGGCACGCACCGCGGGAAACTGCTTTGACATTCTAATCAGAACTCCTCTCTTCTAAGGAAGGTGCCTTCTTTCTCAACGAAAGAAAGGTAAGTTTGAGCCTCCCAGAAAGTGGATAGTTAATTAGATATTAGTGCACAGAGCAGTGCGTGCCTAGGTTAACATCTAGGAACAAAATGTATTTGGGACCTTGGAATAACAAAAGAGATATGAATTTTAAAAAAAACACCTCATTAAGACTTTAAAAACTTAAAAGAGAGGCTATTCCTAGAGGCCAGTTGACACAACCACCATCTTCCTCAGCCCTGGAGTAAGAATGGCCACCAGTATGCAGAACAAATGCAAATGTGAACCCTTTGTCCAAGCAAACAGCAGGATGAAGGCAGCATCACACAGACTTCTTACCTGGTCTTTCAGTTGGCATGGCATTTTTATGTGCTATTTCTGTTGTGCTCTCTGGGCTCTCAGTGGTACTGTGATCTTCACACTGGGATGTACTAGACTCCTAGATCTGGGTGGGGAGAAGTTCAGTCCCACCCAGCCATGCACCGGAAATGCAATCATGTAGACATCTCGCAACAGAACACTGCTGCCACGCATGGGCACAGGTGTGCTGGTGGGCCCTGCCATGTACTCATGCCCTTATGAAGAGCAGTGCATGATGGCAGCAGTGTAGGATGGACAGAGGAAGGCTAGGTGGGGTCAGGGGGCTGGGCAGGGGAGCTGGTGGATGTGAGAAGAGGCTAAATGCTTCAGAATATGCTCCATTGCTGCACTGGACCTCACTTACAAATCAAAGACAAAATTATTACGAATTTCAAGATGGCAACCATGGAGCACTAGTTAGGTGTGTGTGTGCATGCGCGCGTGTGTGTAGACAGATAGCTGAGTGTAAAGCCCTGTGAGAGTAGAAAGGTATCTAGCTGTTCTTGCTGGTATCCATAGATTTCTTCTGTTTCTGTCTTTCTTTAAAAGGCAGGGTCCTGACATACCAGCCTTCCAAAGGGCCCAGGCCCTGTCTAGTGCCTTCCAACCACCCATCTGCCTGAATGCCCCTGCCTGCTCACTAAAGCAGGGGTGGGTGAAAACATCTCCAACTTGGAGACAGCTTTAGAAGCTCAGTGGAGACAGGGCTTGAAATAAGCTGGCTCTCATGTAATTAAAATAATTATGAATGAAAATTACTACTTCAGTAATTGCTTTATATTATATTTACTACCATTTCCATTGTGTAACTTATCTCATTAATTACTGCTGGAAAAAAGTTAGTCAATGAATAATTAATATGATGTGGTATCCAAGGGAGTAACAGTGCTTAAGAAACAGACTTTGAAGGAAAGCATCACCCACACAGTCTACTAATGAGGATCTCCCAGTACCAAGACTATTCCTTGGGAGCAAGGCCCTCTGCTTAAAGCCTGCTGTGATTAGAGGTCAGCGGGAAAATCTCTTTAGCCTGAACACAACTGGAAACAGATCTGAAAATCTCAGTGGCTTCTGCTTTATAGAAAGCAGACAGTACTTTACATGGCTAACTTAGCAAACATACAACTTAGAATAGCACTCCAAATGAACATGGTACTTGTGCCGTAGTAGCCTACACTTCAAAGAAAGTGGGAGTCTGATGTTTCCTATCAGAGCAAGTGCTGTAGGATGGGAGAGAACAGGAGGTTAGCCTGGTACCCCAAACTGAAACCTCCAGCCAGGTTTCCAAACAGGCCCAGCACCTGCAGGGAGCTGAAAATCAGGGAAATCAGTTATAAAGGAACTCATGGAAAAGCAGGGCATGCTGGTGTTGCACATATGCCTTGCTACACACCCCTTCAAGATCTCAACACTTCCCTTTCTTGTTTCTTTTCTAAGTCAAACATTTATTATTTTATTTTTAGAAATTATGTGTATGTGTGTGGGTATATACAAATGAGTACAAGTGCCCGCAGAGGCTATGGGATCCCTCGCAGTTAGAGTCAAAGGGAGATGTAAGGCGCCCTCTGTAGGTGCTGGGGACTGAGCTCAGGTCAGAGTATACAGTATACAGAATTCAGAGCAGTACACACTGAATGGCTGAGTCACTGCTCCAGCCCTTGATTTTCTCCTATGCAGTTTCCAGCAGAGATCAAACCATTTTACAGAACATTTCCTTTTTGATGGTATTTGAATTGAAAAATGGTTTGTATGGGATTGCCAGATGAAATGCAGGACACCTGTTGAGATTTAACAGATGCACATCGGATAGTAGGCAACATCAAGAAGACATTTATACCATGAAATTATCCATTGTTAATTGATCTTGATGGGCTAACTCTGGCAACCTTGAGTTTATGGCCTTTCTTGCTCATCCTGTGTAAAGCACACACACACACACACACACACACACACGCACGCAGCAAAGCAGAGAGCAGGAAATGAGGATGAGTGATGCAGGAAGATGAGTGACACACAGAAACTGCATCACCACTAACTGCCATGCAGGAGAGTGTCCCCTTGAGGTTTTGCAAAATGTCCTGTGGCAGGATCCTAGTCAGAATGATGGGTCAGAGTATTAATTACAATTAATGACAGACAAGGAAAGCTTGGGGACCTGGGGATTCATGCTTCAAGTTGCCAGAGTTGTATTTTTAAAAGCAACTTAACACAACAGTTCATGTGTGAACAGTCAGAAGATGAAAGTAGCACAGTGCTAAAATATCATGAGTCCGCTCCAAAGCCACAAAACTCAGAGTTAATATGCTTCCTAGGGTTTCCGGATGAGCAGCAAATCTTACGCGACCACTTTCGTACTGAAATAAAACCGGTTCATGGCTTGATGGCCGAAACACTGTCTGGCTACTTCAGATTTCTGAAGTGGTCACAGAAACAGGCTAGAGTGCTTATGAAGAGCGAGAGAGAGCGAGAGCGAGAGAGAGAGAGCGAGAGAGAGATCAAAGCAGATGTGGCCCAGGCCAGGTGTACAGAATGCTGCTACTAAGGGGTCTGCAGAGTGTTACAACTGGCACGCTCTGTGGCATGTGGACAGAAAGACAATGGAGGATGCTATCCTATTAGCAATGATGTTGGAATGTAAAGTGTAGTATTGGAAAGAAAGCTGCTCCGCCTTCCACACTCATACTTCCTGTGATCTTTTACTCATAGTCCACAAAACGGTAGGAAATTCCTTTGGAAAGCAAGCCCTCTTCTTTAGACCATATGCATTTATCTGTATGCTGAGGACTGAACACAGGCCTTGCACATCTAGGCAAGAGTGCTTTACTACACGCCTAGGCCACACCTCCTATTGCACTAGACACAGCTGGCCTTTAAGAACGTGGTGTATAGGTGAGTGTTGTACTAGTGAGTTAGGTGTGTGTGAAAATGCCACAAGGATGCTTGTTGCTCCGTAGGCTCACTAAGAAATGAAACAGTGTATAGGGTAGTGTCTTTATCTGTTCAGACTGCTGTAAGAAACACCACAGCCTGAGTGGCTTAAGAAAGAAACTCACTTCTCGACATTCTGAAGGCTGGGGAGATGCCTATCGTCATCTCACTGTGTGCTTACTAAACTTCTCTCCTGTGCATGCTTTCTAGTTGCATCATGGGAGCACATGACCTTATTTAAATCGAATTACCTTCCAAAAGCTCTCACCCCCTAATTCTAAGAGACAGTGGATTAGGGCTGTAATGGAAGAATTTGTAGGGTGTGGAGGTGCAGAAACACTCAGCTCACTAGAGAATCAGGGGCACGCAAGGCTGTCTGTCTGTTCCAGGCTTCACCATCCACTCCCTTTTGGAGGCTACCCTTCTATCCCCAGGAGAAGATCTTTATGAGCATTGTCCTCACCAGGTGAAGTTAAAAGCGTGCTGAAGTATGACGGGGAGTCACTGAGAAGCTCACACAGGGAAGGGTAACACAGGAAGGTGGAATGCCAGCTACACCCTACAATGGTGCCAGAAAATATAAAGTCATCTGCAGGAGCCTGTCACAGCCAAAAGTTAGGAAACAGTCTTCATTGTTCCCTCAATAAGTGAGCCACAACACTAGAGGAGAGATTTCTTAAGATCTGAGCTGCTATCATTCTTTAGCAGCCGTGTCACTGAGAAAGGGACAAACACTGCACAAAGGTTCTGATTTCTCTACAGCCTTGCCAACCTAGTGAAGAACACCTTGTCTGTACCAATAGAAGGGTAGAGTCATAAATTTGGGTACATGGGGTCACGTGTGGCTACTACAGTTTCAGATCCACCGGGGCCGGGCCACAGAAGCCAAGAGTACTAAGCTTTGTGAGTCGCACACAAATCTGAGGGACCCAGGTGTTGTCTGTAGCCTATCCGCTACTGATCTGCTTGACTACTGCTGGCAGAAATGTAAAGGTAAGGAGAATGTACTGGACCCAAGCAACCAAGATGGCAACAGTTGGGAGATTGAAGAATTCTCAGTGGAGACTAGATTTTAAGTTGGAGTTAAGTGTAATAAAAATAATTCTGAATGGGAATAGCCGTGGTAGTAATTTCTTTTACATGACAATGTTTACTACTACTGCTCCTTTGAACCTTATCAATCACTGTTACTGTGGTCCCAGGTTGGAGATAAGGGATTAAGAGGAGAGAAGGAACAGGGTGCTTGATTCTGCTTTTTAGCACCAGCCAAGACTAACAGCTATTTAAGGGGCACTGCTTAGTAGCAACTGTACTACTAAGAGACACCACTGTTTGTGATCAGCTTTTGGTTTTACAAAGCTCCCCTCACCCCTGCAAATAATCTCCCGAGGTCTGACAGCATTGCTGCAAGGTGAACAGAGGTAGGTGATACTCTCTCCTCCTGATGGATGGGAAAAGGTCACCGAGCAATCAAGTCAGTCTGTCAGTATTCAGGCCACGCATCAGGCTGTGTCAGATGTGCCCAGGTTTGACAGGTATTTCTAGAAGCCTGTCATCCATGGAAAAGCTGCTTGATTCCACAGGGGTGGGTACCACCTAGGGACAAGTGTGGGCAGATGGCAAAAGATGGAGGGCCGACTTGGTATCTAAGCTGTGACCTGAAGCTTGGGAAGATGTCTGAGTAGTTCGGAGGAAGCATAAAGGAATGGGGGAAGGGAAGGGGTTCCAGCCTGAAGGAACAGTGCACGTGTGTCTGTCTGTCTGTCTACATATGAAAGAATGAAGATTTCTGTAGCTGAAATCACAAAATGGGCCTATGACAGAGCCAAGACTTGAAGGGGACCTAGGAAGTCATGTTGGTTGAGCTCCTGTTACAGATCCATGGCTTCCAGGAGCTGTGTGGTCTCCACTGCACTGGAACTTCACCTCATTTTGCCAGGGCAAGAAAGTCAGCACAGCTGACGGTTGGTCTCCAAAGCAATGATACATGGCTGGGTGTACATTTTGAAAACTTGCTGTATATTTGAATACAATTTGTCTTTCATTTCAAGTACTAGTGAATAGGTATGAGATCACCAGCCAGTTGGAAGGGGGAAAATCTCCCTAGGAATAGAAATCTTAGGAAACAATATTGACTTGAATCTTCTTTCCTTCTCACCTGAATCTGTCTAAGCAAGTGGTTCTCAACCTGTGAGCTATCTACAAAGATGTTTACAGTACAATTCATAACAGTAACAAAATTATAGTTATGAAGTAGCAACGGAAATTTTACAGTTGGGGTTCACTACAACATGAGGAACTTTATTCAAGGTTTGCAGCATTAGAAAGGCTGAGAACCACTGGCTCTAAGCCCAACCAATGCACTTTTCAAATGCTTTGTCATCTATTTTAAGTATAGGACATGGAAAGACAGCTGAAATCCCTGGACCTGCTCGCTTGAGTGGAACGAGCTAGCTGAGGCACGTTGTACCACACAAACTTCCATCTGAGTCCATCTTCTCGGGAGGAGAACAGAGCAGGCCTGGCCCTGGGTGTAGCCCTCATGCATGTGCTGTGTATGACTCAAGGAGAGCTGAAGTATGTGCTGTTGTCAGGGACTGAGTAGGGTGGAGAGGGAAGGAGGCCCTAGGCAACCAGCCTGTGGTGTGTCAGGTCTTCCCTGTCCAAGGACACATTGCCCTTGTTGTGGGATATTTTGATCACACTCTTGCATTCTGGAGACTTAACAATAAAGTTAAACTTGAATCTGGGGGTGGAGTCAGCAAGTGGCTGACTGGAATTTGTCATAGAGAAGCCAGCAGTTTGGATAGAGAAGACACACAGGAAGGTAAGGGTGGGGACTTGAGTTTGGCGGGGTTTTTTTGGTTCTGGGATGAAGGAAGAGACATGTCTCTTCCAGTGTCTCTGACCAAAAAGCAAGGTCAGCTAGTTGCTACTCAACTTCTCTGATTTAGCAGGCTTTCACCCCAGCCTTTGACTATCAAGTCTTATTGATAAATAGAGCAATAGAGAATTAATTTAAACCTACATATTGTGGCTGTGGCAGAGCCAGGCTCAGGACAGGAAGCCCCACCAGGTTGCGGCCTAAGTGGCCAGCAGGCAGTTACTGTGGGGCTTTGGGACCATAGCCAATCATTAAAATATCAGTATATTCATGTGCAGCTACTAAGCCAAGAGAAAAACATCAGGCCCCTTCAAACCTTGGCTCCAGTGGGTACCACACCTTACTGTGTTCATTAACTTTGGGTGGCAAGTGATTCAACAGTTTGAAAGTTTAGTTTCCCAAGATGAGGATAGTAACACCTAGAGAAGAAGGCTGTCTGGGGATGATATGGGATGGTGACAGAGATGTCAGCACAGAGCTTGACATAACAAGACAGCATGCTCTGCCAGGAGGAGAGAAAACACAACACCCGGAAGACCATGTACCTTTGTGAGAGAGGACGCATTAACAGCTTCGTTTGTGCTCATCTTCCTACCACGCTGAGGAACGTTCATCCTTTGACAATTGCAGTAACTAGCTCAGTTACAGTGACTCAGAGAAAGCCTGGCCCTCTTTCTTATACCCTTTTGGATAACTAACACCTCAATTTGCCACGCTCATGTAGTGTCTACTGTTACTTGCCTTGGCTTTTTTGAGCTCTGGGATTAGGCAAGCTGAATAGGGTGAGTGTCTCCACTGTAAGATGAAGAGCTGTGACCTCAAGTGGCTCACTGACTCACTGGCTGTGAAGAAAGTGAACCCAGCCAAGGAGAGCTGCATGGGGGAGTGGCAGGGCCTCAGACTCTCAGCCTGGGCAGGTTTTCAGAAAGCCCTATTTGATTTGCTACACCAGAGCCAGCAAGCAGGCTGACCCAGCCTGTAATATGCAAGAGGGGCCATGACTTTGGTCTCCACAAGCTCACTTCAACATTTTAGCTGAACTCACTACAGTGAGCACAGTCACACGAGATCCCATCTCTAAGGATGAGAGGGATGATGATCAGAAAACCATACACAAGGAAACCAGACAATCACATTGGCGAAGGGGACAAGGGTGAGAAATCCACTTGGGATTTGGTAGATCCCCTCAACACCAGGATGTACTTTGCAGGAGTATGATGTTGCCCAGGGCGAGCAGAGATGGACACTGCCTGTCAGGAGGATATGGTGTGGCTGCCAGACACTGGCCTAGGATCCAGCACAGGGCAGGGAGCTGGACGGAGAGAGAAAGGTCAGGCTGCTCCAGTCAACCGGAGCACATTAACCTTTCCTGGCAGCAGGGAAGTGTAGTGGCTCCAAATCACAGTCATGGGAGGCCAGCTAGCCAGTGCAAGTGGCCAGCCCTAGCCCGAGGCTGCCTCTGTGAAGGAATGAAAGGAGCAGGTCACTGGGAGGGTAGGACTACTGGAGGCGGGAGGGCAGGCCCTGAGACTGTAGTTAGCAGCTGGCTGGGCAGTAAGGTCTGACTGGCTGTGTGATCCCAAGTTCAGAGAGACGCTTGGCTAAAGGACAGTTCTGAGAGGGAGGGCGGTTATAGAAGGAGGTCTGTAAGGCTCTGAAAGCCAGAGAATGAGGACTCAATGGACTTGGGAGATTTCAAACCAAAAAGGAACTGCTGCAATGATTTAAATAAATTCTCATTTTAAACAACTAAGTAGTTTGAGTTTTGAACAAAACACAAAACAATAACCCAAGCCTATGAAATGGCTTAACGCACGGTTCCGCATGCTTCTCTCACTGGCTTCCTGGGGCACTGACAGGGACAGCAGTGTTCAGAACCATGTGTGCACTAAAGGCACAGCGTTTTTAAAGCTTCTCTTGTCAAACAGACTATTGGTGGGCTGGGGAAGATAGCTTAGTTGGTAAAGTGCTTACCATGGCCATCCCCAGCACCCAAGTGAAAAAGTCAGGTGTAGCTGTTATCTCAGCTCTGGGGAGACAGGAGAAATCATCTAGGGTCCCTGGCCAGCCAGCCTAGACAAATAAGAGAACGCCAGGCCAGTAAGAGACTTTTGTCTCAAAACGCGAGGTAGACAGCTCCTGAGGTTGTTCCCGAGCCTCCGTCCTCACATAGTCCCCCCCACCCAATACAATTTCTTATCCTGGGATCTCTTTTGATTTCTGTTCAACTGAGCACACTGGGGTCACTGAGAATGACAGCTACACATGCTGAAGTTCAAAGCACGCGGGAACTATACATCACACCTTCAGCAGTGGTCGGTTGAAACATTCTGAAACAACTGGCCAGGAACTACCACAGTTACCACCACATAGTAACACATTTCCTGCAGGGCAGTAGTCTACAATCAACAATGTATATAATCATATACATATAATATAACAATATATAACATATATAATATAACAATGTATATAATCATATAAAATATAATCATATACATATAATAATATAAGTAGTCTATAATCAACAATGCAACAAGGTATAGGGGAGTGTCTCTCTCATAAATATGTAGTTATAAAGTTCTATTTTTTAATACATAGCCATGACAGAAAAAATATATTTGTTATACAACAGCTTTTTTCTTGGTTCTTGTGTTGAAATGCCACATGTCCCATTGTGGTGGTTTGAAAGAAAATACTCCCCCAAAGGGAGTGGCACTATTAAGAGGTGTGGCCTTGTCACTGTGGGGCAGGCTTTGAGGTCTTTTTCTCAAGCTTCTCTCAGTGTGACAGTCAGTCAACTTCCTGTTACCTGCAAGATGTAGCATTCTCAGCTATTTCTGCCTGCATGCTTCCATGATCCCTGCCACGATGATAATGGACTAGACCTCTGAAACTGTAAGCTGGCCACCCTCAATTAAGTGTTTTCTTTACATGTGTCGCTTTACAGCAATACAAACCCTAACTAAGACAACCGTTTTATGTAAATTTAAGAAAAATTAAATGAGCCATAAATGTGAGACACCTAGAACATCCACTACCCTTGGTGTAGAAAGGACAACTACAAGGTGTTCAAAGGCACAGGACTTGTTGACCAAGTGACAAAGACTAAGCAAAAATAAAATAAAATAAAATAAATAAGTTTAAATATCTTGCCTCTGGGAACTTTATCAAAAGCCCGAGAAGATGCACTCAGCAGCGAGGGAACACAGTGTGGGATGACATTGGGTGAAATGAGCCAAGGGCAGTGTGTTCAATTGTCCCATCACTGAAGTGTGAGGACCTGGCTCCCTCCAGCCGTTCTGAGAGTTTACAGAACACAGTGGCACAGATGAACAAGGTGCCAATTAGCTGTGCTCCTCAGCAGTCACAGTAGCTGGAAGAGCAAGAGGGTCAGTGAGCTAGCCTCTGCTTCGTCCCACTCTAGAAGGCCAGGGTCACTTCTAATCCTATCTGAGTAAAGAGTGCATCAGTGGGAACCCCAGTACCTCAAAGCCACACAAGGACACTGATCTCCTGCTATGTAGGAGAGGCCACCTTGAAGCTTTCCAAATTTCCGACATTAGGATGCTTTCAGACTTCAATTCTTCTTCATATGATTCAGTGTGTTGTGTGTGTGTGTGAGAGAGAGAGAGAGGGGGGGCAGGCAAAGAGAGAGACAGAGACAGAGAGTTGGGGTGGGGAGATGTTTTGGCACTGGGACTCAAGTCTACATGTAAAGTCAATTGTTTCATATATACCTTATACACAGATTCTGAAGGCAATCTGAGATGGTGTTTTAGGTAATGCTATACATGAAGCAAGGTTTTGCAGCAGGGAATCTTCCACTTGTGGTGTTAAGTGGGTGCTCCAAAAATCTTGGAATTTGGAGCATTTTGGATCTGAGATTTTCGGATTAGAGATCTCAGCCTGTATCTGCAGACCTATTCACTTTCATATATATATATATATATACTCATATATATATATATATATATGAAATGAAAATTTTAGATAAAAATAGAGCATTTTCATATATATATATATCACTGTGCAAATACATATCACATATTTTAACCATTTTCCTCATACATGCCACTGGTATTAAGCAAATGCATGTTGTCACAGACATCACTCCTATTATTCTTTATAAAGAAGTGGACGTTCTTCTATGTACACTTCAGCTTATGTCACCCATGAGCTAGTGCTCGTGGCAATTTTGGGCATTAACTAATAGGTTAAAGCACTTTCACCCAGAGGACCCTGGGGCTAACTCCTCCCTGGCCAGACATCAGGTGACAAGTCTGTATTAATCCTCAAGCACTCTCAAACCCACTAAACCATTTTAAAGGGCAATTAGTGGCTTTATACAACTCGTTATTTATTTACTCAAAAGCCTGTAACTTCTTCCTGGACTCTCTTCTGTTGCATGAAATGCATGTTTGGGACCTTTTAAACTGTGTATTATTTACCTGATATGACTCAATGGCTTCTCTGGAGCCATTTAGTTTTATTGTGGAAATTAGTACTGGGGTGTGTGTGTTAAAGCTGAGCTTTAGATCCTCCAGCCTGTGGGTGCTCCCCTTGTTAATGTCGTGTTAATGCAGTTGACTGGGCTAACAGCCACCCAAGGGCTGTGAGGGACAATTATGTGATGACCCTATAGAAGAGGCGGGGAAGGGGGAGCGGTGGCTGAGGGTCTCTGCTTGTGAGTGCCCGCATGGCTCTGTTCACGGCCCCACACAGCGCTCTGCCTGAGAACGGCGGTTTGATTTTGAAGTAATAAGGAGTATTTGCTCTACAGTGAGAAAACCAGGCTAGTCCTTGAGTGGTCATCAGGAAGAGTGTCAGAAAATGACCCAGAGGAGTCTTCTACATGAATGAAGTGAGAAGATGATGCTAGAGACATAGTGTGGCCAGTCCATCAGAGGTATGTGTGGACCTCATCTAGGGCCCTAGGGGAGAACAGGCTAGGTTAGAGCATGTTACACAAGAGCAGGTGAGAACTAGCCAGGGCTGTGTGTGGAGACTTGCTGGTACCAGCTTCCTCGGATAGACAGACAAGCTGTTACGGCTGGTTATGGCTTCCCAACAGACCCGTCTTCTACTCTTCTCTTCTGGGTGCTAAGCCTCTAGAAGGACTTGAGCCAAAGAGCATCCCCTGGTACTTGGGTGACAGGTGTTCCTAAATGCTGTGGCGGTGGGGTTATCTCCCTGCAGGAAGAGGGACAAAGCACCCGTTCTCTATTAGTGCATATGGTTTGTCCATAAACCTAGAGGGAGGCCACCGTTCTTGCCCTGCTTATTGCAACTGGAAAAGTTTAGACCCAGATGTTGACTGCTTTACCTAATTCTCACTGTCCTACTTGCTTTGTTCTATGATGAGGAGAGAGGTCAGGGATGGCTGGGCCAGGAGGCTTGGAGCAGGATGCACATTCGTGGACTGTTTGGTTTTAAGAGGCATGCAGGGGCTGTGGAGATGGCTCGGCAAGTGAACACACTTCTAGAGTTCAACCGTGGACCCCACTCATTGTACCTCTATTCACACACCTCGTGTGTGCTTGTGCATGCCCGTACTCACACACAAACACAAACAAACAAAAATAAGTAAATAAAAAGGCATGTGGCTGGTCAGGATTACAAGATGGTTCGCACAGAGCGATACCCACTCTTTAAGATGGGGTTCCCATTCTGAGGAGCTGCTGGGATTGCTACGTGGTGCTGGTTCCACCCCCATTCCACACAAGGCAAAGCCAGTGCTCTCTGGCCAGTCCAACACTGTCCATGCTGATCTTTCCTCATTCTCTGCTCCACTCCATTCCCGTTCATAGCCATTAATATAATTTTCCTTCGTGTCACACTTAAAATGCCCCTCAGTTCCTCTTTCTGTGCTCTGAAAGGACTTGGCTCCTTCACATGCCCTGCCTAGGTCACTGATTTCCTCATGGCTTGATAGGGGCAGGGGCTCTGCTTACTGAAGTGGCTAAAGGGGTCAGACCGATTGTTCTAGCACTCTGAGATGAAGAAGAAAGTTGCCTGAGTCTATTAATAGAAACCCAGATGCAGTAGGATTTTAGGGAAAGCAGTTTAGAATATGAAGCGAAATGGAATCCTATTGACAACAGCGTCTCTTTATAGCCCTAATGTCGAATCTTTTCTTCCTTGCTGAGAGGGCTATGGTGAGGATTAAATGAATAGTATCAATGATGCCCTTAGCATGCTGACACACAATTGTTCCAAGAGAACACTGTGCATACCATATACACACAACTCTACTTTCTTTGCCACGTTCTAAGCACCTGGGGAGTGGGAGCCACAGACAGTAGATTCTGGTGTCTTCAGATACCAGAATGTAACCACATTCATTCAATCATTTGTTCATTTATGCATTAATTTATCCACCCAATAATTTCTCCCCTGGTTTACCTATGGATAAAGAGATGACTAAGGCAGAAATAACACACGGATGCAAGAGGTGGCTATGCCTACAGCAGAGGTCCCAGACATTTCAAAGCTTGCTTTGTTGTTTTGTTGTTGTGTGGAGGACGGCAAAACTGCACTGGTTGGACCTGAGTTCTAATCACAGCTGGGCCACTTGCTTCTGTGTGGCCCCTGGGTGACTTATACCACCTGCGCATGGTTTAGTTTACGTTCACCTTTTTTAAAAATTTGGTTTTGTTTTCAGGGTTCCACACACCTCTCAGGACTGATCTGAAGATTATAAAATGATACAGTAAATGGGACAGAGCTTCTACATGGCAATGCTCTTCGAAAACGTGTGATGTGCATGCTATCCCAAGTCTTCACGATTAGGAATCCCTTGCGTCAAAGAGACTAGAGAACAGGGACCCCACAGAGACGGCTGATAGAACCCTGCCACTTTAACAGCCAGAGCTGTGAGTTTAAAACTTCCTTCAAAGTGCCCCATCTCTTCTTTGTGATGCCTAGCGATCAACTGGACCAGTGAGAGCTCAGCAGGTAAAGGTCCTTGCCACTGAGCCTGAGTTTATTCTTCAGGATTTACAAGGGGGAAGGAGAGCATCGCCTTCCTCAGATGCCCTCTGAGAGACACAGGCACCCAGTGCATGAGTGTCACCCGTGATAAATAAATAAACACATGTAAAATGTTTCTAAAAGAAGGGATCTATTAGTAGCTACTGCGGCTCTCCTCTCCCATTGGGCAGAACAGAACCTGGCGCACACTGCGAGCTGGCGGCCCTCTCCAACACACGAAATTCCCCTACCTAGCTGAAGCCGGCCCTTTGACTAGGGGGCTGCAAGAGGAGGCTGGAGAAGAAGCGCCTGCCAGCCAGTTCCTCCAAACAGGGGTGTGTTTGTGGACACAGGCCATTTCACATTCCACTCTCTAGGTGGAGGTGAAGTTCCCGAAATTGTAGGCTATTTGTCATTTACTTCATTTCTTTCTAGACTTCCCCACGGAAAATCGGACTCCACGCATGAAATTTATCTGAGAAAGGGAAAACTGGGAAGCAGCAAGCACATGAGCAGGACCAGGCCTCTCTTTTTGTAAACCCAACACCCGGCCTCTGGCTGCCAAAGCCCTGAGCAGAAGCCCTTCTCAACTAATGCATTTCAGCTGGAGCACTGCACCCCACCGAGCATGCTGCATGCGCTCAGTGAGGATGGTGGAATAAATGAATAAATCCATGGCAGTTGTTTGGATTTCAATATAAATGGTTCTTGGATCTGAGAATCTGCCAGATGGGCAGACAGGTTATAGCCTGGTGATGTGTCTCCAAAGCTATAAAAATGTAGCCATGGCTGGAGTTGCACACTGGCATTTTAGAAAATGATTATATGCGCAATTTAAGCACATGGCCATCCCTGCCCTCCAAGTGCCATTGCTTCAACGGCTGCATGGATGTTGGCTTTCTTGATCCTTCCTCTTCTATTTTTTTTTTTGGAGGCAAGCAATTTTTTCTCAGCCCCTCACATTTCTAACAGAGTGTGATTTATTCATACAAAATTATGCTCCATTTTTATAAAACCCAAGTTGCTGCAAATGATGCCCGAGGTTCCACAGAAAATATTAATTCCTGATCTGCTGCTATAAAGCATGCCTGCTCTCCGTGCAGAGGCTCCGTCGCCCCAAGACAGATGGAAGCAGTCTCCGGGTGTGATTAACTTCTTAGCCCCAGCAATTTCCTCAGGCTCCTCTGGCCGCAGACTTCCAGATTGACCTCCAGCTTCTCTGCAAATGAACAGTCGCTCGGACTGATAAATCACATGAATCTCTCTTCTGATCAGAGTTGTCTGCTATTTACTGCTTCCAGAGAGAAGTTAATCATATCCAAGGCTCTTCATATGCTGCATTCACAGCCTTCCTTCCTAACAGCCCTTTGCATATTCTCCATGTTACTGATAATGTGGTGGTTTTTGCAGTGCAGAGTCTGCTCCTTTTACACAAACCAAGTGTCCATTTATCCCTCTTTCCTTCATCTGTCCTCATACCCAACAAGGGCAACAAGATTATAAGGATAGAGCACCGGTGCAAACTAATATCTAATAATTGGTTTATTTATCGCCTCAAGAATTTTGCCACCTCTTCCTGCCTGGTTTACCTCTTGTTTTCATCATTTGGGGACACCAGTGAGCCTCATATTTCTCGAAAATATAAAACAAAAACATATAGTCAAGTGTAGAAAAGAACAAAACCCATACCAGTCCATCCTCCTACAATACATGCTGTTGTCTCGGCGGAGGTCCGGGTAAGCTGGGCTGCAGTCCAGTTTCTCCCAACGCCTGGTGTACTCTGCTGTGACTATCTGGACTGAACTACAAAGTCCATTGCTAGGGTTGATATCTGATGTGGTTTTTCTAAAGTTAGGCAATGAATGTATTATATCTTTAATTTTCCAAGACTGTTTATTGATTATGAGACGCCCCAAACTTTAGAGCAGCTGGCCTGGGTATTAAGCTCCGGCACACAAGGGCACAGTAGATTTACTACAGATGATAACGGACTGTGTGCATTTGGAAAAGTTAGAAGAAGGCTAAAGAGATGGCTCCATGGGTAAAGTTACTTCTCACTAAGCCTGATGACCCGAGCTTGATCTCTGAGACCAAGGTGGAAGGAGAAGACCAATTCCACACACAAGCATGCTGGCATGGACATGTGTGCACAAACACAAAATGGAAAAAAATCATTTAAAAAAGCTACAATAGAGGTGTATGAATATTTTCAACAAAGAAATGATGTCTGAGGAGATAGATGCCTTAATTTTTTTTAAAATTTATTTTACTTTTATGTGTATGAATGTCTTGCATGCATGCATATATGTGCACCAGGCGCATGCCTCTTGGACTTCCTAGATCTGGGGTTACAGAGGGCTGTAAGCCACCATGGAGGTGCTGGAAATCAAAGCTGTGTCTTCTCTTAACTACTTAGATATCTACCCAGCTCCAAGATGTTTTTAACTAAAATATCACACAAAGTGCTCATGTACCAACATATCATGCCTATGAGTATGTATAATTTAAAATGTACAGTTAAGAAAGAAACTTCACTTTAAAAAGTTTCCTCTATATGATTAAATATTGGACTTGTGCCTCTTTAGTGGGTAGGATATGTCTTTAGAAGACAAACCAGGTAACTTTTGAGATAGGAAAGGATGGAAAGGAGAACCTTTAGAAAGTCCTTGGATACCATCACAACCATTAGTACCCAAGAGGAACGAGAACCCCGCTCACCCAGGGAAGGGAATGGGAAACTCGTTCCTTTCCTTTCCCTATAGCTGGCATTGTTGAATCAGGTGCCAAAGCACTGGAGGGCTCTCTTCCAGATGACCTTACAATGCAAATCCAGATCTTCCCAACAACCTGGTCAGCAAAACCCTGCTTCTTCATCAGGACCATGATGCTACCCTTGGTAAACATCACTGTACTCATGGGCTATTGACAGCTGAAGGCAAATGGTTAGGCAATATTTTTGGGTGGAGTCTCGAAAGAAGAGTAAAGAGTCCAAGGAAGCATGACTGGAGTCAACTGGGCCTCTCTTCCTAATTCTAGAATCAAAGAACTTAGAAAGCAGGCTAGGTCTGAAAAGGGCTTTGCCATTTGGATAAAAACGGAAATGCTGTGTAACTGTTATGGAATTTTATAGAAAGAAGTGATACCAGGCTAAAACCAAATATAGTTTAGAACGTCAGAAGGGTCTCTATAATTCAGTATAGGACAGACTGTGATGGTTTGCACTGTCAACTCAACAGGACATACAATTACTTAGGAGACAAGTTTTTGAGCATGCTTTGAGGGAAGGCCAAAAGCAGGTTAACAGAGGTGTGAAACCCACCTCAACCGAGGGCAGCTCACTTACACAGGCTGCAATCCCAGACCAAAGAAAAAGGAGAAAGTGAATGTTATCACCGCTACCTGCTTCCTGACTGGGGACAAGATTGACTGGCTGTCCCAAGATCTTGCCATGATGGCTTTCTTCCCGTGATGTTAAGTAACTATGAACTCAAATAAACCATTCCTTCCTTAAGGTGCTTTTATCAGATAGGTTGTCACAGCAACCAGTAATTAGTAGACTATTCTATGCTCTAAGAAGCTACTGTGAGTAGGCCATGATCTGGGGTGATCAGTTCCATTCAAAATCTGACAGAGAGAATTTAAGCAAGTCTGGAGAGATGGCTCAGGGGTTAAGAACGCTGTCTGCTATTCCAAAGGTACTGGGTTCAATTCTCAGCAACCCACATTGTGGCTTACAACCATGTGTAATGAGATCTGGTGCCCTCTTGAGAAAGAGACCTGGTCAGTTGTCCTCATCAACATAGACCATGAAACCTAAATATGGACAAGGTTCAACAGAACCGCCATATACGGGCTGCCCATGCATGCTTCAGCATTGCCAGGGCATAAATTTCATTCATTTTTTTCATACAATGATGTGGACTCAAGGTACAATGATTTTTTTCTAAAAACATTGGTTTGGTTTATTCAAAAATATTAAGTAGTATGATAGAAAAAGACAGCTGCCATGTTCCCAGTTACTATTCACTAATTTTCAAAACACTAGACAATAATGAATCCAAAGAATTCAATAGGTGTTTTTAAGTCCCAATTTTGAAGAAGAGTTTTTATAATTTAGTTTTTCTTAAAAACAAACAAACATACAAACCAGGTTCTCGCTATGTAGTCCTGGCTGGCCTGGAACAATGTGGTGGCACACACCTCAGGAGGCAGAGGCAGGTGGATCCCTATGACTTCAAGGCCAGCCTAGTCTACACAGCAAGATGAGGCAAGCCAGGGCAACACAGTGAACATCCTCCAAATGATTTTCAAATGCTCTCATGTATGCCCCAGAAAACAGAATGTGTTCAGAGAAGGAGGAAGGGGCAAAATTCTTGATGAGCTAAACAAGCCAACCACAAGATCTCAGTTTGCTCAAGGCACCCTTATCTTCACTTACACACACCTTAAAGGGGTGACCAACCTGCGGCCATGAACTGTGTGTGCATGTGCCTAAGGACAGCTACCAACGCAACCAAAACAGACTCCTAAGCTCATGAGCTGCGTGTGACTAGGGACGGCTACCAACCAACCCAGTACAAACTTCTAAGCTCACTTAAAACATTTTAAAATTGTAACTCAGTTATTTGGTTTCTGAACACAAATTGTGTCATAATGTTGTGTCACAACATCAAAAGGCTAGACAGGCCTACAGGCATATAACACGACTCTCAAGTGGCTCTGAATGACCAAATACTGAAGTCGAGAATATGGAGACAGGGGCATCTCACAATTGCATTACCAGAGCAGTGTGTTAACCCAAGCCATCACCTGTAAGTGAGGCTAGTTCCTCTGAGTAAAAACCTTCTGGATTGAATAGGGGAATATCCCTACTATACTGGGGAACAGAGGAACGGTTTCAATGGGGACCCCTGCTTCTGGGCAGGGCACTAGCATGATAGGGGTTTTTAGTGAGAAAATAAGAAAGAGGTCAAAGGGTTCCTTATTAAGATCTAGCCACACTGGCTTCCCAGGGCTAAGGCATTTGAGGAGAAACCTTTGAATGTCTCAACTAGTTTCTGATGCACCCTGTACGACTTTAAAGGGAATGCCTATTTTCTTAAAAGACAGTTTGGTTCATTCTGACAAAGGTTGTCATGATGCTTCTCACTGTATATATACATAGTTTTATCAAGTATATATTTTTATATTAGAAACTTCATCCATCCAAAGGGTGTAAATCAGTGGTTTGTAGTATATCAAAAGGGTTCTAGAAACACTGATATAATATAGTATCACAAGCTTTTCATTGTACCCCCAAAAGGAAATATTACATGTATTAGTAAAGGTCATTGTATGAATCTAAGTTTCCCTTGTTGTTCAAAGCATTTGAGTCAAAGAGTCTCATTTCCAAAGAGAAGATAAAACGAAGAGAGAAATATATGTAGGGAGAGTTTGATTATGTCACATAGTGAGTTTGGATCCTGGGTTTTCCTCTCTGAGTTTGATCTCTCTGATCAAAAGGCCCAGAAGTCATGCGTTCGTGGGCTCCCAACAGCAGCGGCAGCTGCTCCCAGAGCAGGCACACTTAGTTGGCTGTTACTGGGGAAAGGCTCTTTAGCCGAAATAAACGAACTTAGGTTCAGGCCTCCTCAGATGAAATCCTTTTCACCCAAGTGCACCAGATAATTCATGTAAGCGAGGAGCTGTACCTGGGAGGAATGCCGGGCTGATCTGGTTTAGCCAGTAATTGTTCATTCAGAGAGAAAGAAGTTAGAAGGAAGGGAGGGGCAAAGGCTGCCTAACCAATACTGAGGTGTGTGTCAGTCAACTGAGACGCATCACCACACACACACACACACACACACACACACACACACACACACACACACACACACACACACACACCTTCGTCTGTTCTAGAAAGCAATTCTGTATTTCTCCATTTGGCACTCTCAGAAAAAGCAGGGTGCAAATTCCAGTTGAGTAACAACAAGGCAGGAGAAACAAGTCGAGAGCTAAGAAGTCAGGTGGGAGGCCACGAGTTGGCTGGCTTATAGGCATACAACTCAAGAGGAAATCTTATCAAAAGACAGAGTCCTCTGGGTGAAAAGATATGGAAAGAGTAAAGAAAACACCTCAAAATAAATGAAGTACTTATTGCTGAAAAATGAGCTTGGCTCTCAACCAACTCCAAAGTTCAGAATTTACTGCACCACTCAGGCCTTCCCCCCTAAGTTTCTGGTCTCTTGTTTCACGGCACAACAAGGGATTCTTCATACTTTATGTGAAATACAACAAGACGATTTCTGCAGTAATAAACTTCATGCACGCATGGCAAATCCAAGCACGCAGAATGTTTAACATCCCAGTTCACAGATTCTTTAGGGACAAAATCCGATTATGAATTATATGCCACAATAAATAGGGCTCAATGTTTCATAAAGCAATTTATAGTTCATAAAAATGACAAAATGTACCTGTCAGATAGAGCGCGGAGAGCTGTTCTCTGGGCTGCCTGCTGGAAGAAAGGACGGAGATGTTTATTTAATATTCTGACTTTTAAATTATGCGCTCAATCAACAATTTCAAAAAAACCTGTGTCCCACACACATTTTTGTCAAGTAACTGTTAGCAACATAGTAGTAGAAAGCCCTGCTATTTCATGAAAAGGTTCTGGGTTATGCTGCACCAAGGCACACTTGCCCATAAGAGGCGGAAGTGGGGGAGGTGCTAAGTACTTTTCCCTGGCTATGTGGGGCGGGTCTCAGGAAACACAGCAAAGACCTAAAGTTTTTTTTTTTCTATCACCTGAAATTAGTTTTCCATTGCTTTATCCTCATTTTCTGTAAGAAAAAAAAAACAACTTTTTACCAACGAAGGTGTAAATCTGTGTTGGCGTGTGTGCCTCTGTGCTGTGTGTCCGCTGATGTGCATATGTGAGCATAGCTGGGCACACCCTATGGATGCATGGGCAGAGTCGCGAGGAGGGCTCTGGTACCTTCCTCTAATGCTCTTTGTCTTGTTCCCTTGATTCACTGTCTCAGGGAACCCGAAGATCTCCATTTTCTTCATTTCAGGTAGGCTGGCTGGTCATCAAGTTCCCTGGATCCACTTGTTTCTGCTGATGTTGTAAGCATATTGTGGGTATGCTTGGCTTTTTGTAGTTTTGTATTTTTTTTTTTACACAGGTGTTAGAGGTCTGAATTCAGGTCCTCAAGCTTGCAGCATGTACTATTTACCACGGAGCCATCTTGCTAGCCCCTGAAGATAACATTTTTGACTGGTTTTGTATTTTGTTTTGTATTGTGTTCTTTTAGATTTACTAAAGGGCTCCATATTTGGAAAGTGGATGGCTGTCTGGGCAATAACACAGTATTATGAGATCATTGTTATTTTTAGGCACAATCATGATGTTGTGACAACAGTTTTTGTTTGTTTTCTAAAGAGCTTTTTAGTGACCCAGGGAGCTGGCTTGTTTGGTGGAGTGCCTGCTGTACAAGCAATGAGCATTAGTGTTTGGATCCCCAGCACCCTTGTGAAAACATGCACACATGTGCATCTCAATCCCAGCTCTGCAGAGGCAGACTCCCAGAGCTTACTCCTCACCAGTCTAGCCCAACCAATGAGCTCCAGGGTCAGTGAGAGACCCTGGAAAAGAAAAGAAGCGAAGCCCTCCAAGACTGAAATGGAGCAAGTAGGCTGACTAGCCACTGTTGTCTTGTAACCAGTCTGCTCTCAAATGCAGTCATCCTGCTGATGTCATTCAGCCCACTTCAAACTGACCCTCAAGTTTGGGCTGCCATCAAGACCTGCATTTGACACCTCTGTGCTTTAGCAGGCTCTGTGGCTGCCTGTGGTTAATGAGGCTTATTCTGGGCTCCCTACAGACTCACCCTTGGTTCTGACTTCAGGACAGCTTCTCTCAACTCTGCAGCCTCTTTAAGCCTTTTCTGAGCCACTTTGTGATGGTGTATTTTTACATTAGGGTGAGGTATAATGTGTGGTCTGAGAGTTGATGTTAGTCATTGAGACTGGAATGGAGGAACTTGAGATTGCCAATGGCTACCTATCAAGCAAAATTAGGAGCAAATTGTGGCCAATGAGACTGCTGTACTTTGTAAATTTCTGATTAGCCAGTAGGTTCCAACATTAAGGAACAACAACAAAAAACATGGAGAGTGACCGAAGAAGACACCTGACACTGACCTCTGGCCTTCATATGTAGGAGCATCTGCACACACGTGTGTGTACCTTCACAAGAACCATGAGGGACAGGACTAAGGATCCAGTCTGAACTTAAAGCTAATTGAATCTTTTCTTCCTGGCCTCCAAAGATTCTGCCTGCTGACTTCTAGGACAGGCTGATTTAGAGAGCAAAGGAAGACAAAACCAAGAAATGGCTGTGCATGCCTGAGGTGCATCCCATAGAGTGTCCCCTGCTAATGACCTTGCAGGATTATGTTGGCGGGTTCTATCCTAAGGTGGGTGGGAGGTCTGGGACAAGGGTGGCTTTCTTTTAGCAAACCCACAGGATGCTGGCTTAGAGACTGGGCACTCACCATCCATCCATCAATGTCTTTTGTCATTCTTCCAGTCTGTCAGTGTGATGAATGTCACCACACAGTCAACACTGTGGGACTCAGCACAACTGTTCAAAGTACTATTTATTTATTTTTAAAATGTTTGATTTTTGACTGTACTTCTTATTGTAAGTATTCTTAATTATGAAATACTCTACAGAGGACAATCACCATCCATTAAGAAAGGAAGCGAGAATGTATTAAACATTTAAAATCACTTTTAGAAAACAGGTATATGACTTTACCTAGGCATGGAGCGATTACTGAGAAATTTTTGAGCCTACACTCCTAAACAAAACCAAACCCTTCAGTTTTTGCATCCTGTCTTAATTTATAGTTGGAAAATAGTAGAAGAAATAAACATTGGGATTATACAGTCAAGAAAAAAATTACTCAGGTGACTCATGACTGAAGCCTGAAAAACTGGTTGTAAACTAAATGGACTGCCCAATTCCACTCCTTCAAGAGTCGCATCACCGTGACCACACTCTCCTTTCTTAATCTCTCATCTCTAGCTTTCCTCTGATTCAGCCTCCACGGAGTCACTTGAGTAGGTTAAGAGAATGCTCCACTGATCTTTCTTGAGTGCATTAGTCATTCATGAATGACTCTGAAGCTCAAGTCTCTAAGACAAAACAAGTTTTCTGCCAGAAATAGTCACTCTCCAAGCTCCCCTCAAGAGATGACATCTTCTCTCTGTCTTTATCTTAACAAGGCTGGCGCTTGGAAACATAATCAGCAGACATTCTGGTTCCAGGGTATGCTATAGGAATTACAAGTCACAATCTGTTATCGAAAGGAAATCGAAGAGGAAATTAAACGCCCCTTTGTAACTGGGTCTAGCATAGGGCAAGTCCGTAGACACTGGGGTGGGGGGGGTGAGGTAAAACAAAAGGAAGAGGCTGACATTCAGAAGTGGCTCAGAGTCATCCAGTTTCGTGATGTAAATAGAATTTGTGTCTGGATATATAATAAATTTAACGATGTGTAGGCACTGGACGTGGCATAGGTGATGGGAAAAATAGATTAAGGTCTTCATGGTATCTCTTTGAGTCTGGAGGTGGGGCGCACATGAAAGGCCCATAGGCACACAACAGTTTGGATCACAGTGCCTATGACTGAGGAGGACAGCATGCTATGCAATGGAGCAGCGAAATGACTGATAAATGACTACTGAAAACTCAGTTAAGTCTGGAGTAGCAAGGCCTGAAGGAAAAAAGAGTATGAGTCCAGAGATGTGGGGGAGGGAAAAGGAGAGCCATGAGACCAGAGACATGGGGGAGGGAAAAGGAGAGCCAGTAGACCAGAGACATGGGGGAGGGTGAGGAAGAAGGGCTAGATGCAGAGAAAACAGCGTGAGAATAAAAGATGCATCAGGCTTAGATCCTGGCTCAGGGGAGAAACTGTACAAGGTCACTGTGATACAGCTCAGCAGGGCAGTGGGACCATGGTAGAGCAAGAAGAGGCAAATTTCAAGAGCAACAGAGGTCAAGTGTAGGCTTGTGGATGTATAAGACAATAGGAGATCATTAAAGGGTTTACATGGACAGAAGCTGAATAAAGCATGCTTGTATATTCTGTGTAACTTCCTGTGAATCTATAATAAAATACAGCAGAGGGACTGTTGATTGTTGATACAGCATATATTTTCCAATGTCACACTGGATTCTGTTTTGTGTGGCAACTTAGTTTAGATAAGAAAGGACTGAACGTGAAGTTATTACGAAGCTAACAATGATCAGACAAGGGGACTATCTGACATCATTGGAGATGGAGAGAGAGTGGCTACACTCTGCAGTTCTAATAGAGGGAAATGTCTCTGGTAAAATGTGGCCGGGCAGGTCAGGGATGGCACTGGCACCAGATTCCACGCCTGAGCACCTGGTGTGGATGGAGACCACTTGTGGAGATGTGGGACTTGGGGTGTAGGAGTATGGGTAAACACAGAGTAGGTCTTGCGCTGTTAAGCTCGGCACATGTTGGATGTTTACGGACAGATGGTGGGTGACAGCAGGAAGTAGTAGACTAAAGTTGTTAAACACAAAGCAAACAGTGACACCAATAATAGGGTGGCAGTGGCAGCTCCGTCAGTGTAAGGACCTATGTTTGCACCCCAGAGCCTGAGGAGGAGATACAGTGGCACACACTGATAATCCCAGCCTGGTGGGTTGTGGGGGGCATGAATCCTGGGGCTTACTATTCAACCAGTCTGTCCTAATTTGCAAGTTTCAGATAAATTGAGAAACTGTTAAAAAAAAAAAACCCGAAATAAGTAGAAAGAAAGGTGAATGAAACCTGAGGTAGACCTCCGGCCTCCTCACACATATTCACACTCACAGACACATGAATACACATACACACATACCCGCCCCTTTCTGCAAAATACCCATGAGAGTCATAACACTGACACATATGGCTTAAAGTTCTAGATGCATCACTTTGCTATTGTTACCGCTCTTGGCATTTTCCTCTATAAGCATCAGTACTGTTCATTTCTAGAAATACAGTCTAAGAAGCCTTCTGTTCAGCAGGCTTCCTCCTCATCCTGTTCTGTACCATGGTTAGGCAGAGCCTGGGAGGACAATAACTTAATCTCTGTGTAAGAACACTCTGAGAATGACAGGGGATGCTAACCAGATGGCAGTCGGAGGAAGGAGGAGAAAACTGCCTTGGCCGGGTACCCTGGGCTGTCTGGTTGTTCTAATAAAGACTGGTCTGTGTGAACGCTGCTTGCTCTTTATGAAACCCACACTGAGTAGTCGTACATGGACAAGGCAGAATTTCAGAGGTGACAGAACTCATCAGTAAAGAAAGCCAAAGGCAGAATCAGGGCAGCAGAGGACAAACAACTGTGGCTTTTGAAATTAGAGGCAAGCCAACATGTGTAAGGGTTTCTGGTTCTTTCCCAGCACTTCTCCCCTGAATCAGATTCCACCTAACTCTGAGGTCTAGTTCTTTTTTTTTTTTTAATAATTGTTTCTTCAACTCTCCACTTGGTTCCCTACTCCTGGGGCTCTGGGTCTGTAACAGGATGAGGTACTACTCATCTCTGAGGAGCTCGCCACTCGGGCAAGATAGTATTTTAATTTTGGCTCCCCATACTACCTTAAAGATGATACAAGGCAGAGATCTTAGTGCATTCTTCCTTACACGTGAGGATGTGAACTTCTGGGCATGACTGAGGCTTCTGAGGGGTTAGGGAAGGCACATGTACTTTTGTTAAGCATTTCCAGGAAGTTCTACTCCCTGGAGGAGACATACTCTGAACTACCTATGGCTCTGTTAGGTCCTGCAGGCCATTTTCTTTCTTAGAGTTTGCTGTTCATTCAAGAGAGAATTTGACCTCACCACGACCTCGCCAACAACTCTAGAACATCATGACAGGACTGCCTAAAGAAGGCCAAGCTTGGCAGTGTTGGGTGTGGGCCAAGCTTGGCTGTGTTGGGTGTGGGCCAAGCCTGGCTGTGTTGGGTGTGGGCCAAGC
>PVIU01022789.1:0-28674 GCA_004026605.1 Ondatra zibethicus | reverse complement strand
CCACCATGTGGGCCCTGGGATCTGAACCTGCGACTTCTGTAAGAGCCCCCAGTGCTCTTAACGGCTGAGTCATCTCTCCAGCTCCAGGAAGCAGTGGCAATTGGATGAACTTCGGTTTTATATTGTTTTTGCTCTTCAGTCATCCAAAAAGGACAAAAATAACTATGCCCTCTTATTGTTCTCTGCAGATGCAGAGTTTACCAACATAGACACTCTCACATAAGAGGTGTTATACAGCCGGGCCCCCAATCCTAGGCTCAAAGTCTATTCCTGCCTTTTAGTACCAATTAGCTGTGTTTACAGGTACACGTCACTAGCTACAGATTCTTTTCATAGTTTAACCATTTGCATGTCTTAAACAGAGGTAGAAACTGCATGCATACAATCTGAGAAAATAACTTTGCATAGATGTACAAATACTATAAAGAGAAATAGGAGCATATTCAAAATAACAAATATAATTTGAATTTGTATCAATATACAAGAATCTATACCAATGTAAATTGTCTATAAATAATAGCTCACAAGTATTCATTATATTATTCACTATTATTATTAGTGTGTGCTTACTCACACTAATACACCTATTATCCCATTCAATTTCCCCCCCTTTTTTTAATGAGATCACTGAGCCTATAAAATTTCCATCCCAACCCTCAACCTATACCAGTTATAATCAACCCCTAATTGATGTCCCTAACCTTAAGGACAAACTTTGTTGGGAGAGGAGATGTTGTCTTCTAGAATTACTTCCAGCTGTCATATGGGCAATGTTCTTTCTACGGGATCTTGTAAAACTAAAATGATGGTTAAGTTTCAAGATTACTGTCTGGTATAATTGCAAGTAGTCTCTGAGTAGTTGTTAGGGTTTTCCTGAATTTCTTATTTGGAGTTCTGACAGAACACTGTAAGAAGGCGCAAACATTTCAGCTAACCAAGCTGGAACCATCTTGAGCAGCTGGTACCCAAAACTGGCCTTAAAGTAGCTCTATCAACATCATGACGTCATATCAACCAGCTGGAGTCATTGTTGTAGGGCCTCATCTTCTTCCTGGAAACTTCAAAGATTACTGCAGGAAAATCTATTGTTCATTGTGGAAAACTTAAACATTATTCATATAGACATATATTCAATGAAAGATACAATATAGACAAAAATATGTATGAAAAAAAGTAAAATTTTTCCTAAGATCTTTCTTCTTTCTGTCGCATACCAGATGGCTCCTGACATGAGACAAAAACTCTGAATTTTTTTAATAACATGCTTGGATTTAGAGAAGGATAACCATTGTCCAACTCCAAAGCCAGCTTTGATTTGTAAGTGAGTCTATTATTTTACTAACCAGTAGACATAAATATATATGCACAGAGAATGAAATTTTACCCTGCAGATGACCTGTCCTCATAAGTCACATTCTTCTTTGTTCGGTGATCCTTTCCGGATAGTTATCTTTTCCTCTTTAAGCATCTAGGTCTCTTGACATTTTGAAGATGAGTATTTTCCTGCAAAGACAAGAACAGAATTTTGCCCCCCCATATGAGGTTTTCTTACCATCTGTATGATTGTCACCTCTGTGGATGAACTGTCATTTCTTTCTCAAGAGGTTTCTTCTTTTCAAAATGAATCTTTATTAATTTTGATGGTATCCATAGCTTTTCTTCTGTGGAAACAAGAGCAAACCCCATCCACAATGTAGCACATCTCCTGGTTTCCATTGTGAGGTCAACACATCCTTGAAATACACTAGCTGCTTTAATTAAGAAGATTTTTATATTTTCCATTGTCTCTCTGCTGCTGTTATTCCTTTCTCATTAGAATTAAGAAAATTCAAGGTAAATAAAATATAATGCAATGTATTTATGGGGGTATTTTCCATCCCTTTCTGTTTGTTTATCATATCCTTTATAGTTTGATTTGATCTTTCTATAACTACCTGACCTGTAGGATTATTTGGTATACCTGTAATATGCTTTATATTATAATAAGCAAGAAAACTCAGTTTCTTAGAGACATATTCTCAACCATTATCTGTCTTTATTTGTGCAGTTATGCCCATGATGGCCATTACTTCTAATAAACAGGCCCAAGGCTCAGATGGTGGTTCCTCCTGGTGTTGGCAGGGCTAAGGCTGAGACTCCAGTGGTCAGATAATTTCTGGAGGCCACTGCTGTCATCGCTGTCTGCTGTGTTTCTGCTCACACTAATCCTCCTGGTGGTCTTGCCCGGCCACCCCGGTGCTGCTTATGCTTCTCCTGGCGGTCTTGGCCTTTCAACATTTTATCACACCAATCACAACAATACATTTTCACACAGTGTACAAATATCCCACAATACCTTCTGATTATTTATTTGGCCCTATTCTGATGTGATAGTTTTGCTTTACCTCATATTTTAAAATTATTATTCCTTAGAAGCCTGTTTGTTTTCTAATGGGAGGCAGAAAGGGAATGGATCTGGATGGGAGGGAATATGGAGGAACTGGGAGGATTAGAGGGGGGGAAACTTTAATCAGGATATATTATGTGAGTAAAAAATCTGTTTTCAGTAAGAGGAAAAAATATATCCCCTATGATGTTGTCATTATTATCCTTCCATGGCCTTCTGGAATACTGTTCTTTTTGGGTTTTTTAGATTTACATATTTTATTTTATGTGTAAGGGTATTCTGTCAGAATTATGTTTGTGCACACTGTCCAGTGCCTGGTGCCAGATCAGTTATGGGTGGTTGTGAGTCTTCATGTGGGTGTTGATAACTGAACCCAGGTCTTCTGCACGAATAGCCAGGGCTCACACCCACTGAGCCTCCTCTCCAGCCCCAGCACTGCCCTTTTCATGAAGTTCTTTGGAAGACAAAGGTCTCTTCCTGCTGTAAACAGATCAAGTTCTGAACCCCCTGATGTCACTCAATGCTAGCTGACCTGTGGTGTATATGGGTATTTTTCTTACCTGCACTAGAAGGAGGTTTAGCTATGAGCATCATACACCTTCTAGATCAGAGTCATGCAGCATTAAATGAAATGTTTCGCTGAACTATAGTTCTAACTTAGAGTAATAGTTATTTTAAGTACCGGTGTGACTAGGTTTGGAATGGAATGTTCAGATATTTGATGACATATTTATTCTTGGTGTTTCTGTGAGAGTAGTTTTGTATGAAATTAACATTTAAACCAGGTGAAGGTGGTGCACACCTTTAATTCCAGCACTTAGGAAGGCAGAGGCAAGTGGATCTCTGTGAGTTCAAGGCCAATTGATCTATAAGAGCTAATTACAGGACAGGCTCCAAAGCTACAGAAAAACTCAGTGTTGAAAAACCAAAATAATAAAATAAAATAAAACATTTAAATGGATCCACTAAGTAAAGGCATTTGTTCTTCCTAATGTGGGTGGGCCTTAAGCAATCAGTTAAAGACCCCAGTAGAACAAAAGGGCCAACCCTTCCATGGCTGAAAGACCTGCTCCTGTTGGTCTACCTTTGAAATGAGTTGATAATGGGCTTTTTCCTGTGTCCAAACTCAGTTTGAAATGTCATGTCTCCCTAGATCTTGAGGCTGCTGGCCTCTGGGCAGAAACCGTTGAGTCTCTCTCGTGAGCTTGCTGGCTCACTTTGATGCATGGTCCTTATTGTCGGGTTTCTATGGAGAGCCTGAATGATAACACATAGTCTTTGAATTTTAGAATTATTTCAGGGAATGAGGAAGAATTTTATCTACTGGTCCTGGGCCTGCATTGATAGAAGGCAGCTTTGAAAATGATACTAAACTTTGGTGCATTCATCTGCAGAAATCCTCATTAGCTGAACTTTTCTCCCTTCCCATAGTTTCAGGCACATAGGACTTAGGTGGTAACTTCGGCCACCACTGTAATATCTGCTTCAGGCCTGCCTTGCTCTTCACTGAAGTCCTGTTCTCCTTACCTATGTGTGCTTTTCCCCGCCCTACCTTGTCTGAAGCCTTAGTGAGACAGATCTTGGTGACTATGGGACAGCAATTAGACTGTCTGGGTGCTGCAGAACCATCTACTCTCATGATCACTTGATAATGAACTGATAATTTCAGGCCAGGCCGGGACCATCTTTAAATAATTATACCATGTGCCTACAGTGGAGCCTTCCTCCAAGGGTGTCAGGGTCAGCCCCCTGTGTCCTTACTGCTATGATGGATCATTCCTGCCCCACCTGTGAAGTCATAGCCTCTCCTAAATGGTACCAGAGAAACACTGCCACAGCAATAGCACTGGAGAGCCTAGGGCCTAGATGAGAAGAGAGGCAGCAGGTCTATAATCCCAGCACTCCGGAGGCTGAGGCAGGAGGATCTGGAGTTCAAGGCTAGCCTGTGCTCTGTAGTTGAGATGCTGTTTCAGAACCCAAATCTAGATCAACAAGGTGAAACAACTGAAAAAAAGCAAAAGTTTTCCCCTCCTAGGAGCTACAGCTGGATCCCCAGATGAAAAGGAATGTGAACTGTGACACCTGGCAAAGAGATCAAGGTAAAGACCCTGCTCAAAGGATTGCCCTAGGCTGCAAAGAACCAATGTGCACACTGTAAAGAATTGGAGCCGGGCGGTGGTGGCACACGCCTTTAATCTCAGCACTCCGGAGTCAGAGGCAGGCGGATCTCTGTGAGTTCCAGGCCATCCTGGTCTACAAGAGCTAGTTCCAGAACAGGCTCCAAAGCTACAGAGAAACCCTATCTCGAAAAAAAAAAAAGAATTGGGACATTGGGTAAAAGAATGCCCCAAAAAGTCTAAAAGAAAAGACTATGATTTAGGATGTGACTCCTACCATGTACTGGTCATGGAGTAAGGCGACCTCAGTGGTTAGGGGAGACAAGATTTGGACCCCCTCCCCAAGCCCAGGGTAACTCTCAAAGTGGAGGAGAAACTTACAGACTTCGTAATAGACACAGGTGTCCAATATTTGGTTCTGACCAAACCCCAAGGCAGTTTGTCTCACAATAAGTCTTGGGTGCAGGGATCCACATGTATGACCCAATAGTCTTGGACTACCTGAAGAACAGTGGATCTTGAAATGGGCTGGGTATCCCACTCATTCCCAGTCATACCTAACTGCCCCTAACCCTTATTGGGAAGAGATTTACTTACTAAAGTTGGGACTCAGATATCATTCAAAGAAAATAGCATATCAATTACAAATAAAAATGAACAGCCATTCCAAGTCCTCAGCCACCAGCTTTAGGACAAATATAGGCCACATCAAAGACTAACACTCATCCCAAGGACACAGTCACATGGGTGGCTCAATATCCTGAGGCCTTTGCAGAGGCTGGGGGATGGGCCTAGCTAGCACCCAGCGCCTGTACTTGTTGCACTCAAGCCTGATGCCAACCCCGCTCGGGTTTGGTAATATCTATGTCACAGGAAGTGAAAGAGGGCATCACCCCTCACATATGATGCTTATGAAACAAGGGATTCTGATCTCCTGCCAGTCCTCTTGGAATACCGCCTCCTCCCAGTTAAGAAACCCAGCTCAAATGATTACTACCAGCCTGTGCAGGACCTTCGGGAAGTCATCAGCAGGGTTATGGACATTTAACCCACAGTGCTCAATCCTTAAACCTTTCCAAGCTCACTTTTCCCTACCAGGGTCTGGTACATGGTACTATACCTCAAAGATGCTTTCTTTACCCTGATCCTGGCCCAAAAAGTCAGTCCTTGTTTTCTTCTGAGTGGTATGACCCTGAGAAAGGGCACAATGGACAGCTAACCTGCACCAGGTTGATTCAGGGGTTCAAAAATTCCCCAGCCATCTTTGACGAGGCCATATTATGGGGACCTAGGGGACTACTCGAGGGGACACCCACAGGTCCCCCTCTTACAGTATGTGGATGACCTCCTGATAGCAGCTGGCACTGAAGAAGACTGCAAGGTAAGCACTGGTGATCTGATAACTACCTTGGGGACCTTGGGGTATCTGGCATCAGCTAAAAAGTCTCAAATCTGCCAAACAGAAGTAACTTATTTGGGGTATATATTTATAGGGGGCAGCAGTGACTCTCAGAAGTCCATACGGAAACAGTGCTCAAGATATCCACTCTAACCACCAGGAGGGAAATTAAAGAATTATTTGAGTACACACGCTTCTGCTGCCTCTATATCCCCAGGTTTGCTGAACTGGCTAGGTCATTATATGAGGCCCCAAAAGAAAGCCAGCCCTTCCTCAGGACTGAGGCTGAAGATAAGGTTTTCAATAAAATCAAAAAGTTCCTCCTCTCGGCACCTGCACTAAGGCTGCCAGGCATCACCAAACCCTTCCATCTCTACACGGATGAAAGAAAAGGCATAACTAAAGGAGTCTTAACCCAAACCCTAGGACCTTGGGAATAGGCCAGTGGCCTCTCTATCCAAAAGACTAGACCCAATGGCAGGCAGTGGGCCCCCATGCTTAGGGATCATTGCTGTGACAGCCTTGCTGGTCAAGGATGCTGGCAAGCTAACCATAGGACTGAAGCTCCTCGTTCCCACCCCTCAAACCTTTGAAGGATGCTCGACCAACATCTACAGATGAGCAACACTAGCATGACTCACTATCAGAGCCTCCTCCTTAGCCTCCCCTCCCCCACATATCCATTTCCTTCTGAGTAAGGCCTTGAACCCACATCCCTGTCCCCTGACCCAGACCTGGACACTCCACTACATGGTTGTTCAGGAATCCTAAGCCAGGTACTCAGGCTGAGAAAGGACCTATGAGATCAGCCCCTGCTGGATGCAGAGCTTCACTGGTATATGGGCAGGAACAGCTTCATGCAGGATGGCAAAAGTTACGTGGGGGCTGTGGTGTTGAACAAGGAGACTGTTTCAGTGATGACCCTCCCATGAGGGCTAAACTAATAGCCTTAACCAAGGCACTGGAGATGGCAAAAGGGAGGAGGCTGAACATCTACATGGACAGCCATTCTGCCTTTGCCTCAGCCCATGTTCGTGGAGCTCTCTGTGAGGAATGGGGGCTCCTCACTGCTAAGAAAAAGACTATTACAACCAAACAGGAGAGCCTAGACTTACTGGGAGCCTCGTGGCACCAATCAAATTGGCCATTATCTACTGCCTTTGACATCAAAAGCCCGACACCAATGTCAGGAGAAACAGGAGAGAAAGAGGAGAGATGATTAAAAAAAAAAAAAAGCAAAGGAAGTGGCTGAGCCATCTACTGAGGTTCTAGCACTCACTTTGCCAGACCTAGGATCCACTGATCTCCCCAATCTCCCGGCCTACACCCCTGAAGATTTGAGCATGATACATAGGCTGCCAATGGCACAGAAGCCTGAGATCTGGTGGGTAACAGACAGCAGGAGACTTAACCTGCCAGGAAAATTAGCAGATGCTCTCCTACACCACATTCATTACACCACCCATCTAGGAACCAGAAAAATGGAGAACTTGGTGAGGTGGGCTCATTAAAAAAAAATCTTTGATCTCAGGCACAAGATTGAACAGATAGCTGAAAAAAATGCCTATCTTGCTACCTCAGCAACATGGACAGCCTACCTAAGAATCCAGGAACCAGACTCGGGAACAAAACCAGGAGCCCACTGGGAGATGGATTTTACACAAGTCCAACCTGGTAAGTATGGTATCTCTAGATACATCCTCTGGTGGATGGAAGCTTTCCCCACCAGACGTGAGACCTCTAAAACTGTGACTAAGAATTTGCTGGAAGACATCATTCCAAGGTATGGTATCCCTATTTTCCTGAGTTCTAATGATGGACCAGCTTTTGTCTCTCAGGTAATACTACTCCTGGTTAGAGCATTGAGGAAGAATTGGAAATTACATTGTGCTTACAGACCCAAGAGTTCAAGTCAGGTAGAACGAATGAATGGAACCCTAAAAGAGACTCCTATTAAATTAACCATGGAAACTGGTGGTGACTGGGTTGTTCTCCCCTTTGCCCTTTATAGAGTTCAAAGCTCATCCTATACTTTGGGGCTAACTCCTTTTTGAAATCATGTTCTATAGACACCCTCTTATTCTTCCCCACTTAAGGTCTGAACTTTCTGAATTTGACGATGTTAACCTGGTTGCTTCCTTCAAGGCTGTGGCCTCCTATAGGGATCTGTGGCCCTGCCTCAAGGTCACTTATGAAGCATCCCTGCTACCCATCCTGCACAAGTCCCAGTCTGGAGACTGGGTCTTTGTGAAGAGACACCAGAGAAGCCTAGAACCTCTCTGGAAAGGTACTTACACCATAATCCTGATCATAGTCACGGCCCTAAAGGTTGACAGCATCATCACCTGGATCCATCAGGTGCAAAGAGGTTCTCCACATTGGAAGATTGAACATCAGGACCACCCATTCAAACTCAAGTCTCACCGTGTGTGCCCTTGTCAAAGTGAAGGTACTGGTTATGCTGACACTGCTCACCCTTTGCTCTCCTGTGCCTTGCTCTAACCAACACCAACATGTAGAGTTCATCTGGACCATTACCTGTACATCCACCAGAGAAACTCTCATGCTGCAGTCATTCAAGAGCCCCCACCACATGGTTTCCCTGTCTAGAGTTTGATGTGGCACATTCAAAATTCCTTTATTGTTTAGAACTATTCAGACTACCCTGAGTTTTTGTTTTTCTTATAAAGTTGAGGATTGTTCTTTTGACGCCTGTAAAAATTTTTGCATTAATTTTAATGAGCATTTACATTAACTCTGTGGATTGCTTTTGGGAAGATTGTCATTTTTGTTATGTTGATTCCACCTTCACAGAAAAATATTTATAAAGGACTGTGCAACAAGACCCTCCCCATATGAAATGATACTGTTTATTCAGCCTCCGCTGGGTGGTGGGCTTGATCATTGCTGCTCATTCCCTGCATCCATGGGATAGTGTTTAACACCAGGTGAGGATTTTGTGTAATGACTCAGCTATTTCCCAATATGAAATACCATGAGGAGACACAGATGGAGTTGGCCCTGTCCCTAATGCTCCACAGAGCAAAATGGGCTATAGGGGTGACCACAGTTCTACTCTTCTTCCTGGTGGGGTTAAGCATAGCTGGGGCAAAATGGGTTGGTACTGTGGCCTTGATTATTTTTATTGATTTTTATTGAGCTCTACATTTTTCTCTCCTCCCCTCCCTGACTCTCTCCTCCCCCTTCAACCCTCCCCAAGGTCCCCATGCTCCCAATTTACTCAGAAGATCCTGTCTTTTTCTGCTTTCTACTTCTCATGTAGATTAGATCTATGTAAGACTGTCTTAGTGTCCTCATTGTTGTCTAAGTTCTCTGGGATTGTGGTTTGTAGGCTGGCTTTCTTTGCTTTATGTTTAAAAACCACCTATGAGTGAGTACATGTGATAATTGTCTTTCTGTGTCTGGGTTACCTCACTCAAGTGGCCTTGATTCTTAAAGACAAAAATTATTAGCCTCTTCAGTTGGCCATTAATTTTGGAATGCTGTTTTTAAGTAAATCATTCAGGGGTAATTAGAGATTCCATGGCTTTGTTGAGAAAACGGATCAGATAAAGAATGTACGGAAACTGGATGGTATGAAAACTTGCTCAACTGGCCTCCCTGGATAACTACTTTGCTTTCAGCCCTAGTGGGATCCCTAATGATCTCGCTTCTTCTTCTCACCTTTGGTCCCTGCCTCTTCAATAGATTAACTGCCTTTGTCCGAGAGCAGGTCTGCAGCATTTAGCTAATGATCTTAGGTCACAATATCATCCCCATGAGTTCCTGAACAGACAGGGCCCATAATTGAGTCGTCTGTCATTGGTACTTAAGAAATAGGGAATGTAAGACCCACGGCAGCTTAGCTATACTGCTGCCATGACAAGCTCAATGGAAACGGGTCAGAGAGGTGGCCTGAGTTTCAGTTTACTCTAAGACAGCTCCCAGATCTAGGAAAGACCACCCAGGAATGGGCCAATTAACATTCAGTTCCAACTGTTATTGATAAGATCACCAGATGTCCTTAAGCCTAGCACATACCTATCCCCTCTCACCAAGACACCTCTAGCCAAATGTCAATCAATCAAGTGTCCTAAAAGTTGGGAACCCCCTCACCCCAGCCTTTACTATGATAAAAACCCTACTCTACCTGGGCTGGATGCTCACCTATTGAACCGCTGCGCTGGCACAGATAAGACGGTCCAAGCTTGAGCTTGAATAAAGGCTCTTTGAATTTGCATTTGGATTTGGATTCCTAGGTGGTCTTTGGGGGATCTTGAGACTTGGGCATAACAAATCCACCTGCCTCTGCCTCGTGAGTGCTAAGATGAAAGGTGTGCACAATGGTTGTCTAACGTATATTTTCAATACCTTTTTCAGAAGTAAGGCAGCTGTAACTGTATCCATTCATTTGTGGGTCTTCTATTGTGTTTATTTGCTTTGCATTTCTGCTTTTGTGCTAGTGCCATGTTCGTTTTGTTACTCTGGCTCTGTTGCATAGTTTGAGATCAACTAATGTGATTCCTATGGGCTTAGGATTGCTTTGGCTCTTCAGGATCTATTGTACTTCTTTTTTTTTCCCAAAATAAGCTTTCATCTTTAATTGCACTGGGGACTACACAAAGACCGTTTGCATTATATGTCTGCAGAGAAGAGCAGAAACAAACATTTTGGAGATTTATGAAATTTTGTCCTGTTGGAAATGTAATATACTAATAGGGCAATTTAATCTTTTTCTTGAGACTTCTTTTCCTCTGGATGGTTTGTTCTTTTTCTTCAGATGTTTCATTTGTCCAGTAGTCTTCAGATTCCTTAGCTGGATACCTTTATTTGCCTGAAAAGACAGAAACAAAACCCTTCCTAAGTTTATCTCTGGGGAGATCTCCTTTGGCAAGTTACATCTGCTCAAATGAAAAGCATTTTTAGTTTTATTGTTTAGTTTAAACTGAACAACCATGTTGCATAATGAACTATTATCTCTTCTGATTAAGAGGTGTCTCTTGTTCAAAGTGAATCTTTATCAATTTTGATGGTTTTCATAGCTTTCCTTCCCCTCTATTGTACTTCTCTATGAACCTCAGGACTGGTTTTGTTTTTGTTTTGTTTTTTGTTTTATTCTATGAAGAATACTGTACAAATTTTGATGGTGTTGAATCTAATGTGTAAACCAGAACCAAGAGGAAACTCAAATTCCAGTCCCTGCCCTTTCCTTCCTTTGGGTCTTCTCTATCCAAATTTCTGGCTTTTCTGTGACCAATTCCAATTAGGTAGTTGCTGGCTCCTTCCCCTTGATTCATGGTATACCTTTATTGGGCAGTCTTGGGAGTGTTACAGTGTGATGAAAATATCCCACAACACTGACCTTGGTACCTGAAAGGGTACCAAGGCATTTTTGGAGTGCGAGAGTTACCACAGTGACACCACACAGCAAGATATTAATAGAATTATTAAGCCAAGATACAAAATGACTGCCTCTGTGTTGAAATCAGAGACAGCAATGAGTTGAGCTAATAGGGTGGAAAAAATACAGCAATTGTGGTTAAGTCATGGAAGGTGGGGTTAGGGAAACTGTAAAACTTAAGTTCTGGACTTAAGTAAAGGCCAGGGCTTTAGTAACTTTCTATTTGCCCAACATTCCTCCCTTTAATGTTTATGAGTTGAAGAGGAAGGTCAAAATTAAGGCTGGTGGGTATGGGATGGGGACAGCATACTCATTAACTTGCCTCCTGTTGTTTAGGGACTCTGAATGTCATTGGAGTAAAGTTGTAGACCAGGCTGGCCTCGAATTCACAGAGATTCACCTATCTCTGCCTCCTGGGCACCAACACTGCCCAGCAGGCCTCTCTTTTGGTGGAAAGAGGTGGTAGGCTATTGTCCAGGTAAGGAGCAGTTAAGTAAGGAGAGGGCTTAGGAACAGGAGCATCCTCTCTGCCAAAGGTCCATTGGCTTAAACAGCACTTCTCCTGGGGGAATAAGCAGAGTCGTCCTCCTTCTGTGGTGAGGTCTAGTCTTCTGTGGTTTTGCAGGCAACACCATGGCAGTGAGAGAGTTGATCTAACCCTGAGGAGTAAGGATGGTCTGCCTGATGGGGGTCTTGGATTAACTGATACCCAAATCCAGCATAAGTGTTTGTGGGCTGTGGTCAGGGTCTGAAGCAGGAGGTATAAGAACCAGAGGAATAGGAAGATGGGAGTTGGCTTGAGGGGCAAGGTGTAACTGAGAAGAAGCCTCGTGTGGGAGCTCCTTCTGTCCATGTGCAGCTTTCATTGGTTAATGAACGAAGAAACTGCCCAGGCCTGCTGATAGGGCAGAGTCAGGGAGAAGCCATTGATCCTCAGCCTGAGATGGACACAGGCTAGAATTTTACCCGGTGAGCCACTGCCACTTGGCAATACACAGATTAATAGAAATGGGTTAGATTAGTATAAGAGTTAGAAAATAAGAAACTAGAGCTAATGGGCCAAGCAGTGATTTAATTAATACAGTTTTTTGTGGTTATTTCAGGGCTAAGCTAACCGGGCAGCAGGGACAAAGAAGCAGGCCCTTCTTGCAACAGAATCCAAGGAGGTTAATCCCTGGGAGGCTTGGGAGAAAGGAGGAAGAATGAGGAAGAGAAGAGAAAACAGGAGAGATGAGGGGCTACTCATCTTGAAATCCTTAAGAGATGGAGGTAGATAGGTAATCTTCTTGGGTTTGAGGGAGAGAGGTCCTGTTGGGGTTGCCGAGTAGAGTGAAGTTTCGTTCTTGGGAGTCACTGTAAAGGGCTTAAGATTGGGTAGATGAATCCAGCTGGGGAAGTGAATGATCTTGGCGTTAGTGGAGGTGGTTAGGACCACTCTGAAGGGGACCTTTCCTATGTGGGAAGGGTGAATGGCATTGGTGGAGGGTAGGGAGAAGAGGACTAAATCTCAGATGTTAATAGGACAGGGACAGGAGTCAGTGTGTGGCTGCAGTAGGTGGTGGTCTGTAAAGCTCCATAGCAGGGAGGGGAGACCTCAAAGTAAGGGAATGAGTAAGTGGGGAGGGAGAGGTGATGGTTGGGGTGAAAGATCTGGGGTTAGGATCATAGTGGTCCATACATGAGCTCAAAAGAAAAGAGAGAAAGAGGCCATTTGGGGATGGTTACTAACTTGAGAAGGGTGTTTAACCTAGTCAAGGTTCAGCTGTTGTGAGAGTTGAATAAGGGTGTTTTTGAGAGAATGATTAGTTCGTTTGATGTTTAGTGAGAACTAGAGATAGTATGGCATATGGAAATGCCAAGGGATGTTAAGAGCTTTGAGTAGGGTGGGGAATTCAGGCCCATTATTTGATTGGAGGGAAATCAGGACTCCAAAGTGAGCAATGATCTCTTAGAGAAGGTCCAAGACTGTTTGTACCCTTTTGTTGGTGGAGGGAACACCTCTACTCATCCTGAGAAGGCATTCACCAAGACCAAGTACTTGATTTGTTTGATGGTGGACATATGGCTAAAGTTAAGTTGTCAGTCAGTTCCTGAGAGAGATCCTCTGGCCTGGTGAGTAGGAAAAAGGGGGCCATAGTAACTGGAGTTGAGGTTAGACATTTGACAGATCTTTCAAGAGGCACTGTTGATCTTTAAGGAAGTCAAATCCTCAGGGGTGGATTGTACATGGGCCTTAATGAGGTGAGATACACCTTGCTATTAGGATGAAAGAGTTGGTGTGTATAGGATAGAATTTGTTGAGTGTCCGGGAATAGGTGAAGATGTGGGTTGTAAGGTGAGATTGTCCTGTGGTGGGTGAGATGGATCTGGGCCTCCAAGGTTTGTGGCTCTAGCTGCCTCATGGGCTGGATTATTTTCCTTAGAGAGATGATGTAACTGTCAGGCCTCGGCAGTGGACAATTCCTATGGCCGTGGGGGGTGAGAGATCTTTAACATGGCCATGATTTGATCTGAGTTGGCTATTGATCCTCCCTTTGTTGGCAGTAGTCCATGCTCCTTCCAGATGGCTGTGTGTAATAGAAGGATATAAAAGGCATACTTGGAGTCTGTGCAAAGGTTTAGGGATTATCCCTGTGTTAGCTGAAAGCATGGGCAAGGGCTGTTAGTTTGGCCTGTTGATTTGTGGGCTGGGATGGGAAGACCTGTGCCTCAATCACCTTGGTGTTTGAGACTGTGGTGTATGTGGCTTGTCAGATGCCCCTGTGTAAGAAGAAGCTGCCATCTGTGTACCAGGTGTAGGTGGCTTGAGGTAGTGTGCCCTCATGTATGTGTGAAGGAAGAGCTAGCAGTTCTTCTAGAGTTTCGTTGCAAGGATAAGGTGAGAATATCTCTGCATTCACTGAAGGATGAGGTTTGAGAAGTTGAGGGGTGGGCATAGTTGAAAGTGAAGTGTGATATCATCTACTAGTGCTACCTGAGGAGAGAGAAATTGGGAAGGAGGTAGTGTTTGGAGACCTTTGTATGTTAGATAAGCTAGGTTGTGAGAAGAGAAGACAGCAGGAGGAGAACCAAAGGTTAGTTTTTGATTCACAATAAGGAGTTTGGCTGCACACAGAGCATGTAGGCAGGGCATTCAGCTTTGGGTGATAAGGTATTTTTTTATGATAAGTATGTATTACCAGTTGATTGACCATGAACCTGAGGGCATATGCCTCCTATTTTGTGATATATGTAGAGAAGGGACGGCTTAGACCTGGAAGGGGGAGTGCTGGGGTACGGAGGAAATTTATGAAATAATTTTCCTGATGAAATTTATGAAGGGGGGAAAGCCTGACAGTGGTGGCATATGCCATTAATACCAGCACTTGAGAAGCAGATGCAAGCTGATCTCTGAGAGTTTGAGGCCAGCGTGGTCTACAAAACGAGTTCCAGGACAAGCTCCAAATCTACAGAAAAACCCTGTCTCAGGAAAAAAACAAAACAAAAAGAAATTTATGAAAGAATTTGGCAATGGGTGTGAGGAGAGGCTCATGTAAGGGGATAAGGGCCACTTTATACAGGGGACAAATGAGAAGGCAGAAAGAGGGAATCCAAGAGTTTAGGATCCCATCCACCCCTAAGGATAGAATTTCATCTTTGATGGTGGAGACTGTGAGGGATTGGTTAGACATTTTCTGTCTAAAGTAATGGCTTTGTGAATTGGGGTAAGAGTAGTCCCAGGTTGGGTAACTTGAGGGGTGGACAGTTGGATCTTAGAGAGTGAGACCCTATAGCCCTGGCTAGACAGAAAGTTTAGAAAATTAGTAGTGTCTGCTTGATGAATTTGTAGGGATGGACTACAGAGAAGGTAATCTATATATTATATAAATTTATGTTTGGGGAGAGACAAAGAAAGTAAATCCTATGCCAAATGCTGGGCAAATAGATGTGAAAACCCCTGGGATAGGATGGTAAAGTGAGCTGGGTGGAGAGGTGGGTATCCAGATCAGTCCAAGTAAAGGCAAAGATCTGACTGAGGACTGAGAGGAATGGAGAAGAAGACATCTTTGAGGTCCAAGTCAGAAATGAGAGGTTCCCAAGAAGAAGGTGGAGAGGAGCGTATAGATGTTAGGCACTACGGGATGAAGAGGAACCACTGCAGAGCCAATGAGTCAGAGATCCTGATCCAAGCAGTAGGTTCTGCTGGTTATTTTAACTTCAAGGATGGATGCTAAAGGGTGAAGACATGGGTGCAGAAGGGTTTCTCTTAAGAGGTCAGAGATAAGAGGATTAAGTCTCTTGAGAGTTTGGAGTAAGAGAGGTTATTGGGCTAGGGTGATGTACCAGGTACGATTTTGTAATTGGAAGATATGGGGGTTACGTTTGGCTATAGACAGGTTTTGGGTATCCCAGACCTGGGGTCCTGCCTGAGAAACTGGTAAGGGACATGGTGTGTTGGATTGTGTGACCTGGACAGGAGGGGGATGACTGGCTAGCCTGGGGTCAAACAAATGGGGGGAGTGAAGAAAATAGCAGCTCCCACTTTAGCTAGAAGGCCCCTTTCCAGTAAGAGAATGGGACATGCTGGTACCACTAGGAAAGAATGAGTAAGAGGGATACCCTTAAAGATGTTACTGAGTGGCGGGGTTTGGAGAGGTTTGTAAGGCTGTCCCCCCAACCCTGACAATAGGGAAATGAGAAAGAGAGGTGGGTCCTGAATCTCCATCAGGGCCTAGTATGTAGCCCTGGTATCCCAGAGGAAGGACAATGGGTAACCCTGATACCATGGTGACCCCCCAGCCTTCCTGTCAGAGATGGCAGTGATAGTGCCAAGAGAGCCTGTGTCCCCTCAGTCATTCATGCCCAGACCTAGGAGGTCAGCCAGAGGGCAGTCTGGGCCTGATGTCCCTGGGCTGCAAGAGACACAAGGACAGTCGATAGTCCAGTATTCCTCTTGATGACACTTTGGACATGGTCAGAGTGCTTGTGAGGGTTAGGGCAGGCCCAGGCCCAGTGACTGTCTTGACTGCATTTGAAGCAGGGACCAGGCAGTCCTCAGTCTTTGGGAGGCAAAGGAGCCTAGGCAGTCACTGTGGCAGCCAGAAGGCTTTAACCAGCATGTGATATTTTGTTTTCAGGCTCTCTCATCTCTCCAATGGTACATTTTTAAGTCAGTGCCAGCATTTCTTGCTTGTGGAATTAGGGGTCCCCTCTCTAAACTTCTAAGTTTGACCCTAATGTCGGGGAAACCCTGGGAAAAGAAGTAGCTCATGTTTTCCTTCTGTGGTGATGAGGTCCTAACCGGCGTATCGTAAGAGAGCCTTGGTAAGGCACTCCAGGAATTGAGACCAGATTTCACGTCTGTCTTGGATGACCTCTTGTTTTTCCCATAGTTTACTGCTTTAAGGGCAGCCTTAATGAGACCAGCCAGAAGTCAGGTCATGAATTGATCTCTAGCTAGGATACCCCTGGGGTGTTATAGCTCCAATTGGGATCCTGCTAGGGGACCACCTCAACCCAGGTTAGGTGGGCAGTGTTATTAGTTGGTGGATCTCTTCTGCATGTGCTCTAGCCTATTCCCAGACTCACTAGAATTTCTCAGGGAGAAGGTTGTTCATAAGAATCCTATAGATGTCATGGAAGGTAAGGTTGTAAGCCTGGGTGATGGACTGGAACTCTTTGATGAAAGTAGAGCCATCACTTTCTACTCTCTCACCTTTCCTGTTGAGACAGGATCTCTCTAGTAGGCCTGGAACTCACTCAATAGACCAGGCTGAGCTTGAACTCATAGAGACCTCCTCTCCTCTCTTCTCCTCTCCTCACCTCCCTTCCTTCATTCCTTCCTTCCTTTGTTTCTCCCTTCATTCCTCCTTTTTCCCTCTCTCTCTTTCTCTTTCCCTCCCTCCCTCTCTCCCTCCCCCCATTTTTCTCTCTTTATTTGTTATTTATTCTTTTATTAAGACAGGATCTCTCCTTGAACTTGGAACTAGCCAGCTCAGTGAGACCTGCAATTCTCCTGTCTCTACCTCTCCCAGCAGTGGTATCACAGTCACTAATGTCCAGCTTTTGACATGAGAACAAACTTGGGTCCCCGTGGTTTCATGACAAGTAGTACTCACTCACTGAGCTATCAGTGAGCTCCTCTTTTTGTGTTGGTTGCAGTGTTGGGGACAAACCTAAGTCTTGGGCTTGCTAAGTGAGTGCCCTGCCCCAGGGTGCCTTTCAACCTCTTACAACTTTAGTTTTTCAGGGTGAGTTTAAATGCTTGCTGGTAACAGCCTCTTGATCTTCTCTAGAGGGCATATTTGTCAAATCTTTTCACAGGGTGACAGGAAACGAGTCTTCTTGTCTTCCTTCTTCTCTTTCTGTCATGTGTTTGTATGGTGTGTGTGTGTGTGTGTGTGTGTGTGTGTGTGTGTGCGTGTGTGTTTGTGTTTAAGTGAACTCATCTGTGTGTATGTGTGCAGGCCAGAGATTGGCCCGGGTGTCTTTCTACAACTTAAAATGTTTTTAAAAGGTTATTTTTAGCCATTTGAACTTCTGTTGAGATTTCTCTGTTCAGATCATTACCCCATTTTTTTAATTTGGTTATTTAGATTTTTAATGTATAGTTTCTTGAGTTCTTTATATATTTTGGAAATCAGACCTTTGTCTGATGTGGGGTTGGTGAAGATCTTCTCCCATTCAGTAGGATGCCCTTTTGTCTTAATGACTGTGTCCTTTGATTTACAAAAGCTTCTCAGTTTCAGGAGGTCCCATTTATTCATTGTTGCTCTTATTGTCTGTGCCACTGGAAGTGGTCTCCTGTGCCCATGCATTGCAGGCTACTTCCCACTTTCTCTTCTATCATGTTCAGTGTGGTTGGATTTATATTGAGGTCTTTAATCCATTTGGACTTGAATTTTGTGCATGATGATAGATAAGGATCTATTTTCATTCTCCTACAGGTTGACATTCAGTTATGTCAACACCATTTGTTAAAGATGCTTTCTTTCTTCCATTGTATAATTTTAGCTTCTTTGTCAAATATGAGGTGTTCATAGGTTTGTGAATTAATATCTGGGTCTTTGATTCTATTCCATTGGAAACAACCTAGGTGCCCCTCAATGGAAGAATGGATAAAGAAAGTGTGGAATATATACACATTAGAGTACTACTCAGTGGTTAAAAAAAAATGACATCTTGAATTTTGCATGCAAATGGATGGAAATAGAAAACACTATCCTTAGTGAGATAACCTAGACCCAAAAAGATGAATATGGTATGTACTCACTCATTAGTGGACTCTAGCCATAAACAAAGGACATTAAGCTTATAGTTCACAAACCTAGAGAAGCCAAATAGCAAGGTGAACCCAAAGAAAAACATATATAGATCCTCCTGGAATTTGGAAGCAAACAAGATAGCCAGGCAAAAGTTGGGAGCATGAGGGTGGGAGTAGGGGTGGGGGTAGGGGTGAGAGTGAGGTTGGGAAAAGGGGAGAGGGGGAAGGAGAATGGAGAAGGGAAGAACTGGGGAGAGCTTAGGGGAGTAAGAGGGTGGAGATGGAGGAAGAGCAGATAATGGAGCAGGGAAGAAAATATCTACATTAAGGGAGCCATTTTAGGGTTGGCAAGAGACTTGGCTCTAGAAGGGATCCCTGGTGTCCACGGGGATATCCCCAGCAGAGTACTTGGGCAGCAGAGGAGAGGGTGCCTGAAGTGCCTGAACTGGCCTTGTCCCATAGTCACACTGATGAATATCTTGAATATCACCATAGAAATTTCGTCCGATGGATGGAGATAGAGACAGAGACCCACATTCACATAAGAACAATGGACTGAGCTCCTAAGGTCCAGTTGAAGAGCAGAAGGAGGGAGAAGATTAGCAAGGAAGTCTGGACCTCGAGGGGTTGGTCCACCCACTGAGACAGTGTGCCTGATCTAATGGGAGCTCACCAAATCCAGCTGGACAGGGACTGAATGAGCATGTCATCAAACTGGACTCTCTGAGTGTGGCTGCCAATGGGGGCAGACTGAGAAGCCATCGATAATGGCACTGGGACCTGCATGTATTGGCTTTTTGGGACCCTAGCCTATTTGGATGCACACCTTCCTAGGCCGGGATGGAGAGGGGAGGGCCTTGGGCTTCCCACAGGGCAGGGTACCCTGCCCTCTCTTAAGGATGGAGGGGGAAGGAGGAGGGTTAGTGGGGGAGCAGGAGGGGAATGGGAGAAGGGGAGGAAGTGTAAATTTTTGAATGGAAAAAAATCTGTTTTTTTTTTTCACAAAAAAAGTTTATTTTTATTTGTATGTGCATGCATGATTTCCCTGCATACATGCATGTGTATTACATGCATGCCGGGTGCTTGCAGAGGTCAGAAGAGGGCATCATTATCCCTGAAACTGGAGAGATAGATGGTTATGAGCTACCATATGAGGGCTGGGAGTCCAACCTGGTCCTCTGCTAAGATATAAGTGCTTTCACCATGGAACCATCTGTCATTTGTAACTCACCATGGGTGTGTGGGTTCCCACGGGTCTGTGCAATGAAGGTTAGAAGCACATGAGAACTAACTTAGCCTCTGTGGCTGCAGGAGGTTCAGTCTTGGTGAACTGAAGCACTTTCCCATGGCTTTCGGCGACTTTATTTTTTCCTATTTTTACACTTTAGCTAGTAGATTTCCATATCTTAAAACAAACTGAATGAGGTTTCCGAACATACAATGCCAGGTGCAAATCGGTTTTCCAGGTTTCCTCTAAACCAAGTTTTGCATGTGAGTTTTATCCATGGAAAACTCATAGACAAGATTCACATAGGGCAACAAAAGGTAACACAAAGGATGGATAGGGGCTGAGTGAAATCTCTGGAGTCAGGCCAGGTATAGAATCTCTCCAGCTCCTCCACCTTACACACGGGGTCTTTCAGTGAACCCAGAGGTCAGTCACTGTTTTAGTCAGATTGTCTGACCAGTGGGTCCCGTGGATCAGTCTGATTCTGCCTCCCTCCCTCCCTCCCTCCTGCCGGGGTCACAGGTGCATGGGATCTGAACTCAGGACCTCATGCATGCATGGCAGGCACTTTACAGACCGAGCTGTCTCCCTCACAACTGAATGTTGTTACCCTAAGGAAATGCTAACTGTTTGAGAATATGTTTAATTGTATTTGAATATTGCACAGTATATCAAAACATAATATGGTACTCCATTATTTGTACAATTTTATGTCTTTGTATCAATTAAAAATAAATTTCATTTAAAAGAGGCCATGAATTTTGAGAGGGAGCTGGGGGAATTATTTAATTACATTTTGATTTTTAAAAATTGCAAAAAATATTTAATAAAGATAAACAAAAGTAATAAAAGTAAGCAACACAATTTGCCGACACTGGTTTTGTATTTCCTGAGCTATGGATGAGAATAACCTCAGTTGCTAGGGTTGGGTTGTACTCAGTGGTAGAGCACTAACCTATCACGTGTGCAGCCTTGTGTCCCAGCTCTGACACTGTGAGTGTGACATGCACTCGTGTGTACACAGACTCTCTGCTTAAGTGTACAGGTTATTTTTGTTGTTGTAGTTTTTTGAGACAGCGTCTTGCCATGTAGCTCAGGCTGGCTTGGTTTTCACTATGTAGATCAAGATGACCTGGTACTTTTGGTAATCCTCCTGCATCAGCCTCCCAAATACTGGACTCACAAATGAATACCACTACACCCAGCTGTGTGTACTCTGGCATGGCAAGAGGACACAGCGGTGGTCTCCTGTCTCAATCACTCAGTTGCTTGGCTTCCTTGTCTGTTTTTTCAGATCAGGACCCTGAAAGAGCTCCCTCAGAGCAGGGCTGTGCACGAGGTGCTGCACAGAATCCTCAGCTGGCCCCTCTGCCCGAAACTAGAACGTTGTTCAGATCCCACCTCCTGCCCATGGTTACATTAACTTGTGGTGATCAGGATTTGGAAGATGTATTTGTGGGTATATATCAGTTGATTTTGTTTAATCTAGGAGAGATGGCCTGTGTGGATATAATCTACTGACATAAGCTCTCCTTTGCTGAAATGGAGGTGATCATTGGCCAAGCAAGACCTTGGATGGGTCTCCACCTGTCAGAGCAAAGGCGACTCAATCTCTGAACTGGTGAACTAACAAGTATTTAAGCGTCTACACATGGAAGATGCTATGGACACTACAGAGCTTAGTAGATAGAAGGTCAGCCTGGCATACCAGAGACCCTGAGTTCGATCCCCAGGACTATCTAAAATAAGGCAGAGGAGGTACACAGACCTGTAATCTTAGCTGGATGTTAAGGAATCAGGCTCCCCTGGTCTTTAAATAATAAAATAAAACTTTGATCTAAATATGATAATTTATTACACAGCAGTAGAATGTGAGTATTAGTGTTTGTATCTGATAAATTCAATTAGGTACATATTTTGTCATTAAAAACTGAGACAAGGGCTGAAGAGATGGCTTAGCCATTAAGTATACACATACAAACTGCTCTCCCAGAGGGCTCCAGTTTGATTTCCAGGACCCATATGAAGTAGCTCACAGCAGCCTGTAACTCCAGATCCAGAGGGATGTGAGATTTCTGATCTCTGAAGGCACCTGCACTCATGTGTGCACACTCCCCACCCCTACCCAGCACATATCTACATAATAAAATTGAGATAGAGGACCATCAAGCCTGATGACCTGAGTGCATTCCTGGAGCCCACATGGTGGAAGGAGAGTCCCGAGTCTCACAGCTGTTCTCTGGCCTGCACATTAATGGGATGGCAATGTATTCCTCCAATAGAAATATAAATATGTGCATAGAAAGAAAAAACAGATAAAATTCAAATCTGTTGATGTGTACCTGGATCTTGGTACTTTGACTTTGTTTCTGAGGTGCTGGCCTCACTCCCCAAGGCTTCATCATGTCAGTCCTGTGTCCTCTCTTAGGACTGCTCTCCAGTCTGTTTCTTTTGTTTGTTTTGTTTTTGGTTTGTTTTCTTTCATATTGTTTTGTGTCAAGAGCCTTGCTATGTAGCCTAAGCTGGTCTCAAACTCTTGGGCTCAAGCAATCCTGCTGCATTACCATAGACTCCTCACTAACCACCATGACAGCTTATACCCCAAGATTTGGTAAATGTGTAATTGCCACCTGAAATGTGGTGTGTGATTTGACTCCCAAAACTCTTTGAATACCTTTGAAGTATATCCTACCTTCAAGTGTCAGAATGGCTAAAATCAAAAACACCAATGATAGCCTATGCTGGAGAGGATGTGGAGTAAGGGGAACACTCATCCATTGCTGCTGGAAATGCAAACTGATCCAACCACTTTGGAAATCAGTGTGGTGGTTTCTCAGGAAATTGGGAATCAACCTACCTCAGGATCCAGCAATACCACTCTTGGGAATATACCCAAGAGATGCCCAATCATTCTACAAAAGCATTTGTTCAACTATGTTCATAGCAGCATTATTTGTAATGGCCAGAACCTGGAAACAACCTAGGTGCCCCTCAATGGAAGAATGGATAAAGAAAGTGTGGAATATATACACATTAGAATACTACTCAGTGGTAAAAAACAAAGACATCTTGAATTTTGCATGCAAATGGATGGAAATAGAAAACACTATCCTTAGTGAGATAACCCAAACCCAAAAAGATGATTATGGTATGTACTCACTCATTAGTGGACCCTAGCCATAAACAAAGGACATTAGCCTATAGCTCACAAGCCTAGAGAAGCCAAATAGCAAGGTGAACCCAAAGAAAAACATATATAGATCCTCCTGGAAATTAAAAGCAAACAATGAATGAAAAATAAAAAATATAAAAAAATAAAACTCAAAAAAACATTTTATGTCTATGGGTGTTTTGTCTGCATGTTCTCCTGTGCACCACTATGTGCCTTGGTGCCCAAGGAAGCTAGAAGAGTCTTGCTTCCCTAGAACAGGAATTACAGATGGCTGTGAGCAACCATGAGGGTGCTGGGAATGGAACATGGGTTCTATCTTGGGAAGAGAAATCAGAGCCATTAACCAGCTCTATCTTTCCAGCCCCTCAAGTATAAATTCTTAGCACTATAAATTATAATTATCTACTCTTGGAAATTTGAATGTGCTCTTTGTGTATGTGGCTTGCTGTGCATGGGGCAATATTGTCAAACTTTATTTTAAAAGACTTATTTTAAGTGTGTGTGTGTGTGTGTGTATGTGTGTGTGTATGCAATACATGTGTGCACACATACACAGAGGCCAGAAGAGGATGTTTCATTCCCTGGTACTGGAGTCACAGGTGGTTGTGAGCCACCCCTACGAGTGTGTTGGGAACCTCTTTGCTAGAGCAGCAAGTATTCTTAATTCTGGAGCCATTTCACCACTTCCGCATCTTCTGTTTCTTGAGATGGGGTTCTCCTCTGTTTAAGATGACTTAGGTCTTCTGGGCTCCAGTGCTCAGGTGTGTGCCACAGTACTCAGCAGGATTCATAATTTCATTTTACACAGTTATCACTTTAACAGTAACTGACTATTTTATCCTGTGGACACATGATGATCTGTTCAGTTTCTCTGTTGATGGAGTTTTTAAATGATTGGTTGTTCTGACTTATGATGCTATGAACATCCATGTACAACTCTTTGTGTGTCTGTTTATGTGTTTTTTTGATAAATATCTCATGATCTAGTGAGATGCCTGGGTTGCAGAAGTGTGGGTTTGACTTTATGAGAAGTTATCAAACTTTCCTCTAGAGTGCTTGTACCAGTGTGCACTCCTAGCGTCACGAGTGTGCTAGTCATTCCCATGCTCACAGCACTGGGACTCTCAGTCTTTTAAAAGGTAGCTATTTGTCAGCTATTTCATCCTGAGGACCTTTCTGTTTGCACCTTGCAGAAACAGCTCACTGACATTCCCGTCACACTGAGTTCTGTTTCAGCCTCTACTGTCTTTGTCTTCTCTGTGCTTCAGGTCACTGTTTCCTGACATGTAGGATGTGAGAATCACATGGGAGTTTTCCAGAATACCGAAGCCCAAGTCCCATGAGCATAGTGTCTCTTCTTCCCCAGGATGGAATATAGGTTTATGCAAGTTGAGAAATTCCCTCGATGATGTACAGCCCTAACTAAAAGCCATTGTCCAGCTTCTACTTACTCCAGTAGGGGTGCTCTTGACCACTGTCACAGTTTCTCTTCCTATTGCTGTGCAAGACAGAAAAGCGACTTAGGAGTTTATTCAGGCTCACAGTTGAGGGGTACAGTCCATCATGGTGGGAGCTCAGGTGGCAGGAGCATGAATCACCCGGTCACATCACATCCACACTCAGGGAACAGAATGGCGAATGCAGGCTGTTACTCAGCTCTGTCTCCCCATACACAGTGCAGGGCACACTGCACAGGGAATGGGCCCCTCACGCATGATTTGATTTACCCATGTCAGTTCCTGTAACGAGACAATCCCTCACACACACTCTCGTAGGTTAGCCTTCATAGATGATCTCACAGGTGTGCCTGGGCGCTTGTCTCCTGGGTGACTCTAGATTCTCTCAGGATGACAGTGACACTGTCCACCTGATGGACACCTACCCATTAATAGCATCCAGAGGTTTAAAAATACCAGTGTTTGCATCCCTTGCAGATCAATTCAATTAGAAGATGTGAATGGGTCAGAGAATATCTAACTATTCCTCAGGGATTCCAATATGTAGCCATATTTTCCCGTTTTCCATTGGATTTCTCTGTACATTCCCTCTGTGTTTTGGGGATCGAACCCAGAGACTCACACTCCTGGGCAAGTGCTATGTTTCCTAACTGTGCCTCAGCCTTTATTTCTCTGTGTGCGTGAGGTATTTGTCCCTTTCAAATTTTGTGTTATTGTTATTTTCTGCGTCTTCTGTCTTAAGGATTTATATTTCCTAGAGAAAGGACCCCATCTGAGGAGATAGAGAATTTGTGTATCTTTCAGGAATACATAAACTGGTCGCCAGGAAAACATTGTCTACCACACAGTTGTGTCCTTCCTGAATCTGATGTCCTTACTTGAATGCTGTAGTGTTTGATCTATGTGAAGTTGCTTATGATGAAGGGTGACCACAGTGAATGTAATGGAGAATCGTGCTGCTTGGTGTCCATTTGTAGGCATAGCATTGGGACTACGATTTATATTAGCACATAGGGTAGAGGCACAGGGATGTGTCAGAGACACATCTGATGAGAATTGAGAATTGAGAGTGGAGGAGAAGTGAGAACATGCTTGACATACAACATATGTGTGGTGAAAATATTTTAAAAAATACATTAAGGGGGTCAGGTCTGTTGCTCAAGCCTTCAATCCTAGCACTTGGGAGGCAGAGGCAAGCAGATCTTTGTGAGTGTTTAAGGCCAGCCTGGTGGACATGGCGAGTTCCAGATCAGCCAGAGCTACACAGGGAGACTCTGTTTCAAAAACAAACAAATAAAAACACACTCAAAATAAATCTAAAACAAAGAAATCAGTGTACTGAGGGCAATGAGCCTGTTTGCGTGAGCATTTATTTGGAGGCAGGCACCATGAGTTCCAGGAAGACGTAGGAGCTTGAGATACACATGCAGGAGCCATCTGCAGATGCCTTTGGAGCTGAGCAAGGGGTGAGCATATGAAGCATCTGAGGCCTGACTTGTGTCAGGATGCTGTATGTTGGTGGTGGATGCAACACGAATGACCCAAAAAGAAGAGTTGCTTGTGGTCGTAGATGGTGTGAGGGTGACATACCCCTTTGGATCCAAGAAGTGACAGTGGCTTCATGGTGCTTCCAGTGTCTTGGGTATGGAAATGGGATAGGGAAGGACCGGCCACACATGCATTGCCATTGTTGGCCAGGGAGGAGAAGGAGATAACAGGGTAGCACTGTATGAAATTGCTACACGGATCTTATCCAGGTCAGAGGTTCAAGAGGACAGGCAGGAAATTAGCAACGAGAAAGGGACAGGAAGTGCTGGAGACAGTTCCCTGTGAGGCAACATGTGGAGCTTTCTGAGCTGAGAGCTGCATCGCTGCCTTTGAGTGGCTGGAGCCACTTGGAGGAATTGTTTACTGTGATGGAAAGGACCAGAGAGGCTCTTTATTCCTGCAATCCCTCCTCTCTTAGAGGACTATAAACAGCTCTTTCTGGGCAGCTCAGGGCTTGGCTTGTTGCTTGCACGTATACTTTGTTAATAAATGTGCAATGCATTTAGCTAATTCCTAGACAACTACGTCAGAGAGCTACTGTACACTACTTGGCAGTAGGCTCACTCTGGCCCCATCCTGCAGTTGTCGTCTTCTAACTGTAAGGAAGACATTGTCTACGTGGTATCAGGTAGGGATGCATCTCAGTGTAGAGCATTTGCCTAGCTCATACAAGACCCTAGCATCCAACCTAAGCATGGCAAAACCAGAAACAAACAAACAAAAAACACAGAAAACCCACAAAGTAGAATCAGTAATATATGATATTTTCTTATGAACTTAGGGGGAATTTACAAATAACTCAGATTTGGTGTTATCTAGGCAAATTTAAATAACCGAGGATAGTACTACTTTAGGAAAATATACACAGACTTTCTTTGAGCTGGAAATCCCTGAAAGAAATCCCTGACTACAAGAACTCCAAAATAACTATCTTGGAAGGCCCTTTAGGCACGGCATGAGAACAAACCCTTATTATCCAACAAGACCCTTGATTATTGGGCACAGAGTGGGTGTACCTCTTCAACAGAGTATCCCTGACAGCACATTGGCCCCTCCTTCTCCTGTTGCTGGGATTCATCCCAGGTGGGAAAAGTAGGTTTCTGAGGTTGTCAAAAGCGCAGGGCTGGGGAAGCGCACCCTGCTAGTATCCCACATTCCCAGGGGAACACCAGTGCCTAGCGCTCTAGGCTGTAAACAATGCCTTCAGCTTGAGTGGCTGTGTTCCTTTAAGTGCACAATTCACGTGGACCAAACACACAGTTGCAGAGGCCAAGGTTTCCTGAGAGTGCAGGGCAGTCAGGGAATGCACAAGCAGCTGGGCCTGGTCGCCTCCCCTGTAATCTCAGCAGGTGGGAGATTGTAGAAACCGTTATTGTGATATTGAAGCCTGTTCAATCTACATGATAAAACTCGGTGTCAAAAAAAAAAGTCAAAAAGAGAAGCCAAAGAAAGGGCAACCAATGCACAGGCAGAAACGCTGCAGAAGGGTGGTTGGAGGCTGGTCCTGGATCTCCAGAAGCCGGGTGGGAATGAAGAAAGCCTGTTGTTAGTTGTTGAAGCTGAGAACAGTTTTGTTAGAGTTTAAAAGCAAAACAGCAAGGCAGACAAGCTGGAAATCTCAGCATCAGCCTGGAGAGGGGTTGGAGTGGAGAAGGAATGGTTGGCCTTTGAGTCAGGCAAGAGTTCAGCTGGCGGCCTGCACAAGGTGGGAGCGGGAGAGCTCCAGGGAGAGAGCAAGGAAGCCCAAAGTGTCAGAGAAGTATGGTGTAGGCTCTCGCCAGTGTCCAACAGGAACGGTGAAGACATGGAGAAAGGAAAAGTCAGGCTTTTCTGACGAATTCAGGAAAGTAGAAGGCTTAGCTTGACACTTGGCAGTGGTTCTGCAAGAGACTTGCCTTGTTATTCATTCATTCATTTTTGGTTTGGAACTCTTGATCAAAAGGGCTTGAGAGTCCTTTTGATGCTGGCCAAGGGAGCCAGCTGTACAGTGGCTTCTTGCCCGTAAGGCAGACCCTATTAGCTCACACACTGAGGCAAGTCAGCAGTTACAAAAATTCAAAGAGTGGGTTGTCTTACAGAGAAGAAAACTCAGTACCTCCAAACGTGGCTTCTTTTAAAACAATCTCAATGCTCCACGTAGGGTATCTTTCTGTTCCGTTTTCAGTTTCCAGGAGACTGCCAGTTCACCAGCCCTGCTTTTCTGGACTCCTTGCTGGTAGAAGCTAGAGATGCTGTCTTTGCACCTGCACTCTGCGTTAGCAGTGACTGTGGATGCTGCCAAAGAGCTTTGCTAGCTGCTTTGAGTGGATTTTCTGGAGAAAGACTCAGAGGTGGGCTCAGGTGTAATTGCTCAACATACAGAGACCTTGATGCCACAGCCGGGCAAGCATGACAGTTGTTGGTGTAGAGATTTCTTGTGTTCGGTGGCTTCACATAGGGCTTTAAAGACGCAGGAATGCCCATTTCCTGCTTGTCCTTTGTTTTTTGTTTTGTTTTGTTTTTGGCATAAGCACTTAGGTGACGTCCCAGGTTATGGGAATTCAAGTCAGACTGTGCTAGGACAGGACTGGAGCTGGGGAGAATGAATGCCCTCTGAATAGGTCATTTAAAACCAGCCGTGGCTAGGGGAGTGAAGGTGGGCAGCTTTGATGCCCTTTTCTCAGCCAAACTTCAATTCCAAGAAAGGTTGGGTTTCCCGTAGGCTCCAGAATACATTTTTCCTT
>PVIU01022788.1:0-28722 GCA_004026605.1 Ondatra zibethicus | reverse complement strand
AAGCACGTCTAGATACTCTTGGATTTTGCAGATGTAATTAAAATTCCACATCTGCTGTTTGGGAAGAAAGGGAGAGGATCCTGACTGAGGCTGGCCTTTCCTGCTGAGCTCCTACAGAGGAACTGGCTGCTCTTCGGGAGGGATTTTAGAGCATGGGGTAACCTTGCCATGAGGAAGGGAAGATTCTTCACTGCTGACTTTGAAGATAGATGGGGCTTTGGTACAAGAAATGTGGGTAACATCTAGGGCCTGAGTGGGCCACATTTGATAGCTAACAAGCAAATGAATACCTCAGCTCTACAGTTAAAAGGTATTAAATTTGTCCATCAAAAAGGAAGGATCTTTGAAGTGGTTTCTTCCTAAAATTAGACCAATCTCTAATTGCTGTGGTGGGTGCTGTTTAACCCATATTCTCCGTACAAAATACTGGTTGCATTATGGCATTTCAATACAAGCATGTGCTGTCCTTTAATTGTACAGTACCCCGCTGCACTCCTGTATCCTCCTCCCCCATCTGCTTTCCTTTTCCTTCGTAGCTCCTTCCACTTTCATGGCATCTCTGTGTTTTTTTAGGCTCCACATATGACAGAAAACATGGCATACTCATTTTCTGTGTCTGGCTTTGTTGTGTGCCTGTCCTCTTCTATTTAACATGACCATTTCCAACTGGGCAGATTTTCACAAGTCCCCCATCCTGCAGGAAGGAGTCTTCAGTAGTGTGGCTGCCTAGAAGTTGCCCAGAGGACTTCCTGGAGATGTAGCTGCCTTTGAGTCACTCATATTTCCATCATTAACCCCAGTAAATGTTTGTTTCACCATGAGGAAAGGCTAATGGGTTCAAGCTCATGCTATTCAAGTGCAGTTCTTTGGGCTATGAGCACCCTCCCTGTTTGCATAGAGATTTTGCAATTAGCTTATTATTCTCTTAACCTGGTTATCTCCAGTTCAGTATATAAGATTTGTGGCCAAATAATGACCCATCATGCATGCACACTCACACACACACACATGCGCGTGCGTGCACACACACACACACACACACACACACACACACACTCCTTTCCTTATTTATTCATCATTGACTGGCATCCAGGCAGACGTCATAACCTGGCTGTTATGAATACTGTGTAGATATGCAGGTATCTCTCCTGTGGTGCCTCTGTTCCTTCAGGGATGAGCACAGGAGTGCAAAACTGGGTGAGGTGCAAATTCTAATTTTAGTTTTCTGAGGCCTCTCCATGTTGCTTCCCATAGGAGATGTATAGATTTGCATTCTCACCAAGGGTATATGATCTCCCCCACTGAATCCTTACTAGTATTTGTTGTTAGTTTTTCTAACTATCATCATTATAATTAGGGTAAGGTGAAATCTCAAGATAGTTGGGGTTTTGTTTGTCTATCTGTCATTTCTCTTTATTTGCTTGAGACAGGGCCAGACCATAAACCTCTGTCTAGATAGAACTTGGTACATAGACCAGTCTGGCTTGGAACTCACAGCAATCCACCTGCCTCTGCTGGGCTTCATGATGTGTGGCACCATACCCAACTCAATGTAGTTTAGATTTGTTCTTCCCTGATGCTAAGGATGTTGAGCATTTCCTATTGTAATTAGAAAAGCTATCTTTGCTTTTACCTTTAGCAGTTTTTCCAGTTACGTTATCATCAAATTTTGGGTCTACACAAATGTGACCTTACAAGATGATACTGTTGTGAATAGATAAATATGTGATATGTTGCTCAGCAGTGGGAAATGAGAACTCATGAGTTATGAATAAGTCAGGCATTGTGGCTCGTGCCTAAAATCCCAACACATGGTGAGAAGTAAGAGGATCAATTCAAGGCCAGCCTCAGCTACCTAGTAAACTCAAGGCTAGCCTGGGCTACAGTATACCCTGTCTTAAAACTCCAAAACAAAAATAAGTTATCAGTAGAAATCAGAGACAGAGATTTGTAGTGATCTGCAGCTCCAGCGACAAAGCAAAGGAATACAATAATATGGTAAAAGCAAATGTTCCTTCTACTTTTGAAAGACCAGGATAAAATCCAGACCCCTCTAGCAGAAAGAATAGAGCCAAAAATCTAGCTTAGCCGGTTCAGTGACTCTGTTCCAGGAACTAGCTGACCATAAAGTTAGATTATAATCTTGAGAATAATCTTGAGAAACGGGGAGTTACCCCTTGTGATTATCACTGATATTTTCAGAATTTTCCAATGATCACTGGTATTTTCGGAATTTTCCAATGACGTCTTCCCTACCCCCTTTGGGTTGTGGTTTCATTTCTTCCCTTAAATACCCCCTCTCCCAGCTACTCAGAGTCGAACTCCTCCCCTGCGTGGGATATGAGTCTCGGCCCCAGAGCTCTGGTTCCTATCAATAAACTTCATGTGATTGCAGCAAGGACAGTCTCTCATGAGTTCTTGGGGGGTCGTGTTATCCCGAGACTTGAGTGAGAGTCTCCCCACTCCAGGGGTCTTTCACTTTGATCTTCGCAACTTTTCATACATTTGAAGTTATTTTAAATGAAAAGTTTCAAAAGAAAAGGCTAGTGACTGTCTTTTGGGACGATTTCAGTTGTTTTAGTGAACATTATCTAAAACCTTAATTTGTTCTTTGCTGGGGTTAAAAGATTGGCATGCTTCCATTGAATCAGAGCTAACTACTAGCATCCTTATCTGGACTCACTTAAGTGTCACGACAGAGCTGGGACTAAGCACCCTCCCCATCCTCTGCATTGCTGTGGGTTGAATCCAGGCCTCATGCACACCAGGCAGGCATTCTGCCACTGAGCTACACCCCAAGTCAATAAGCACCCCTGTTCAGTAGCTGAGTATACTGACTTATTTTCATTTTGAAATTTATAATATTTTGTACTCTGGCAAAAAAAATGATGAGAAATAGGAAAATTACAGACATTAGGGAAACACGCTTTATCCAAGGATGTAAAGTCACTTTGTTTGCTTTGTCCTGTTTTCTTTAACTTTTGCTAATGGCAAGCTCTCTGTCTGAATTCCCCAGGAAGCAGAGCAGTACCAGGCTAAGAGAACTGGCTTTGGATTTGGTGTCCCTGCACACACAGATGCGTGACTGATGGAGTTGGGTCCCTCCCAGCCGCAGTCTTTCCGTCTGTGAATAGAGAATATTTAAAGCAATTGCCTCTGGGCATGGTGGCACACACCTGTCATCCAGCACTGGGAAGATTGAGGGAGGAGGATCATAAGTTGAAAGCCAGCCTGGGCTACATAGTAATACTCTGTTTCAAATCAAGCACACAGACAAACAGAAAAACTGCCAAAAAAAAAATTAACACGTGAAATTTTTGGTTCTTTGCCTAACCATTCATGGGGGCACAGGGAATTCCAGATATATTTCTAGGAAACACACCATCTTACTACAGCATATCATTTTCTTCATTCCAAACTTTAAAACAACCTGCAGTAGTTTCCCTACCGTGTTCGTAATAAAACACAAATTCCTAAGCATGGAATCAAAACCACAAAATCTCTCCAGAGTTCTGTGTCTCCAGGCAACACCTCCAGTCTCTACGGCTCTCTAGCGCCCCCAGTGGACTCGCTGGGACGTCACCTTCCAGGCCCCCTCCCTTGGGACTTCCTCTTAGTCTACGTCCAGGTGGATCACCTTCCTTTGATCTCCCATGGCACAGTCATGGTGCCTTTTCTTCCGGATGCCTGCATCATGTCACTTAACTCAGTTCGGTCTGAACTTTGTTTCACTTTGTCCTGTATTTGAGCACTTCTTCCTTCCGCATGGAGCGGTCCTTGAGGAGTGGTAAGCCAGGCAGCCTTCCTAGACACCGCCCTGCCTGGTAGAATTCCTATGTGATAGGACCACACAGCAGCTCCTCTGGTTTTTTAGCGGCAGTTTGCTTACAGAGGGGCTAACAGGAAATAGCTGGGAAGCAATATCTAGATTCCTTCCTTCCTTCTGCCTTTCACCCGAGCAGCAGCAGAGGTGGGGCTTCTGGGTCTCTGGATGCTTGCCCGTCCTCTTTTAGCCAGCTCCTAACTGGAAAAGAAACAGAAATCCACCTACATCAGAGGCCAGCCAGGGCCCTTCCTCCTCTGAGTCAGTAGGTATTAAATCAAGCTGCCATCCGCTTACCCCAGAGACCCACAAAGCAGCAACTCATTTCCCCAGCATAGAAAATCATGAGAGTGAGACCACAGATGGGCAGCCTGGGTGACTGAGGGGCTGTCTTCTTTGGGAGGAGGTGGTAGGCCATGTTGCCTGCCATTGCTCATTAGTTATACGATTCCAAGACAGTGAAATTGGGAGCCAGCTGTCAGCTTCCAGGTGTTTCTAACTTCTGCAGCTGGCTGCACTTAGCTCTCCTTTCATGGTTTAGTAAAGATAGGCTCAAACGCCATTCCACATGCTGCAGGTGGTTGAGCTCCTTTCCCAAGGACCTTGAGAACTCTAGCACAAGGGCACACGAGCAAGTCCATGCCCCTTTTCCTCTCTGCTGCCACTTTCTAGATCTCCCCACTCAGCAGTCTGCCTCCTATATATTGTCACCTTTGGGCATAACCCGACTACACATCTTCCATAAACTCCCAGTCCTTGAGGGGCTACTGTTCAGGGCTGTGTTAAACAATGGTGTGTGTGTGTGTGTGTGTGTGTGTGTGTGTGTGTGTGTGTGTGTGTGTGTTAATTAGGTTTCTAATGCTGTGAAGAAATACCATGACTATGGCAACTCATATAATGGAAAACGTTTAATTAAAGAGGCGCTTTTATAGTTCAAAGGTTCAGTTCATTATCATCATGGTAGGACATGGCAGCATGCAGGCAAACATGGTACTAGAGAAGATGAGAGTCCTACATCTTGCAGGCAGTAGAATATGAACTCAAACACTGGGTGGTATCCTGAGCAAGAGAGACCTCCAAACCCGCCCCAACAGTGACACACTTCCTCCAACAAGGCCACATCCACTTCAACAAAGCCACACCTCTAATAGTGCCACTCCTTAGGAGTTTATGGGGTCCAATTACATTCAGACTAACACTGTGTGTGTGTGTGTATGTGTGTGTGTGTGTGTGTGTGTGTGTGTGTGTGTGTGTGGTGTCTCTGTGTGTATGTGTGTGTGTCTGTGTGAGTATGGTGTGTCTCTGTGTGTGTGTGGTGTATGTGTGTGAATGTGTCTAGATGAGTGTGTGTGTGTGTGTTTTGTTTTTGTAGATTTCACAGTTAAGAGTTGTTTTGACCATCAGAAGAAACTTTGGACTTTTGAACAAAGTTGGAACTGTTAAGATTCTGAGACTTTTAAGATGGATTTTTAGTTGCCAGGACTTGGGTGTTAGAATTTAACATAATGTGTTTGAGCGTCATGTTGACAGGACAAGGAGCAAACTTGAGATGGATCATGTTTATTGTCAACTGGATGTAGACTCACCTGGGAGATACACCTTTGCAGATGTTTGTCAGGCTGTTCCAGAGAGGCTAAACTGAGGGAATTAAGACTCATTCTGAATACGGGTGCTATCAGTCAATGTCTTAAAATCACAGGCTGAATAAATATGGAAATGTAGAAATCCAGCTGAGTTCCAGTTTTCCCTGCTCTCTGCAATGTGAGGTGGCAAGGATTCACAGTGAGAGCTGCTTTTGCTCTGAGCATATCCTGACATACAGCACTGTAAGTTCAAGCATGAGCCAACAAGAAAGTCTTTCCTCCTTTAAGTAGCTTCTTGCTATGTATTTGGTCACCACAAAGAGAAAGAAACATCTCTGCAAACTTGGAGACTCAATAAATTAATTTCTCAGTTTTCATATGTGAAATGACATCAGTTCTTGCTCCACTTCGTTCACTGTGTTGACCTAGACCGATGCTGAGATACGGTTGAAGATTGTTTGTTTGTTTACTCTATAGCCCAGGCTGGTCTGGAATTTACTATATTGCCCAGGCTATCCTTTAACTCATGATCATCTTGTCTCAGCCTTCCAAGGGATGGGATTGCAAGCATGAGCCACCATATCTGGATATTAGAAATTAAGCCTTTTGTGATATCTGGAAACTTGATTTTTTATGAGAGTTTGTAAATGCATTGTTTTGTTTTTGTTAGACAAAGATCAGGCTGTTTTAGAGAATCATCAAGCTATGCAAAAGCTCAGGTTGTATTTCCAACTTTGCTGGCCAGTTGCTCGACTCTCTCTCTCTCTCTTTCTCTTTCTCTCTCTCTCTCTCTACATATATATATATATATATACATATATATATATATATATTCATCAGTCCTTCTATAGCATCTTTAAAGCAGCCATGGATGATAAGTTAACAAGGACACAACTATTTCCTAATAAAATTTTAACAACAAAAAAGAAGCAGTTGTCCAGAATTTGCACATGGGCTTTCCAGCCCCAGCCCTAGAGCTCTGTATTTTGAAACTATTTCATTTTTATAAAATACTTTGAAAAGATCCACAAAAATGTGGTCAGGGTACATTTGTTGACATTGCAAACCATCATTTGGAAAACACTGCTTTGGTGGAGAGGTAGGCAGAAGAGTGCAGTCTGCCCCAGAAGCCTCCCTGGATGCAGTGTGCATTTCCAAACAGAGATCAAGGCTGACTGCCTCTTCAGTAGTAATGACATCCTAAATGGGATTCTGAGGTGATAGTGGCTGTGACAGAGCCTCTTCCTGTCAACACAGACCCTGTGAGACTCCATCCCCCCTCCTATTTCATCAACGTTGAGAACATCTGATTTGGAGAAGAACTCTGATGTGGGATTCCCCTCTGTATAATGTGATTAATAAAGAAACTGCTTTGGACCTGTAGCAGGGCAGAACAGAGGCAGGCAGGGAAAATTAAACTGAATGCTGGGAGAAAGAAGGCAAAGTCAGGGAGATGCATGTAGCTCCACCTGAGACAGATGCCAGAATTTTACCCAGTAAACCACAGCCATGTGGCGATACACAGATTAATAGAAATGGATTAAATTAAGATTTAAGAGTTAGCCAATAAGAAGCTAGAGTCAAGCAGTGATTTAATTAATATAGTTTCTGTGTGGTTATTTCAGAAGTCTGGGTGGCCTCCTACTACAGAACCCAGAAATAAGAAAGGACTTCAATGACTGAGAAAAAGATGAGCCCAGTGCTACTCAGGTTAGATATTTGGAAAAATCTACATCAGAGACAAAGTACAACTCTGAAAGTAGGCACTTGCTAGTTCTGTGCCTGGTTGGAGTTCTTCACCTCGGGTTTTGCATGACTGGTAAACCTTAGAGCACCCCAAGCTGATGAATTAGACAAGAGAAGTCCTGGAAGGGAAAAGAAAGATTTGTTTCATGTACTCAACTGCTCAGGTGATAGACAGGAATCATTTCCACCCAGAGGCTTGAGGCCTTAGGCTCATCCACAAAAGAGACAGCTCTATATTCTTCTAATGAATCTTTCACCATCCATCCTGCCCAGGCCCATGATGGGGCCTAATGGTGCCCAATGGTGGAAGGGCTTTCTGAGGCAGGCTGAAATTTTCATGGAGGAAGAAACCTGGGTGTCACCTCAAAGATGGCAATGAGAGGAGGCTTTTGGTCACATGACTATCCAATGTGTGGAATATGAAGGATAAGAACTGCAATTTGTCACAGGCTAACCCTATGGCTAGTGCATCTCTGTTTTACAATTATTTACATAGCTGTCTTTCCACTATGTCTTATTTCACCCTGGAAAATCCCACTTGATTATCTTCATCATCTCTTCCCATAGACCCAATCGGAAATCCTCTGGAGAAAGGTCCAAGTCAGTCCTATATGACCTTCACTCATTCAAGTGAGGTTTCTGGATAGAGCAAGGACAGGCTAGGCACATCTAAAGGTGCTGGGGTGAGCTGGGGTGGTTTTTTTTTCGCAAAGATTAATCCTATCAGGAGAGAATAAGAAAGATGAGCTGACTGTGGGCCTTGGGAGAAGGGGCAGAAGATGTGTATCCAGTAAATGCAATCCAGTACAGGGAAAGCAGGCTTGGAGCTCAGGGACCCTCTGAACATTGATCTTTAGAAGGAAGCAACAACCTGGCCTTCTCTCAGCTCTGCTGAAAGGGAAGAGTGTGCCCAGCAGGGGGTGCCCCTGAGTGTTCACTGCCATCATTTCGGAGTCAGAACCTTGATATACTGCCTTGTGTACCTTACAACAACTCAGGAAGAGATTATTAATATCCCATTATCCAGGTGGTAAAGCCAGAGGGAAGTTTGTGGTTTGAAAGAAAATAACCCCCATAAGCTCATAGGGAATGGCACTATTAGGAGGTGTGACCTTGTTGGAGTGGGCATGGGCTTGTTGGAGAAAGAGCTTCACTTAGAGGTTGGGTTTTTAGGTCTCAGAAGCTCAAGTCAGTTCACTTCCTGTTGCCTGTGGATCAAGATGTAGAACTCTCAGCTACTTCTCCAGCACCATGTCTGCCTGCATGCCACTATGTTTTGCACCAGGATGATAAAGAATTAAACCTCTGAACAGTAAGTTGCCATGGTCAAAGTGTCTCTTCACAGTGATAAAATCCCAACTAAGACAGGAGGTTACCTGACCTAGGTGACATATTAAGAACGTCTGTTTTGGGAGATAACTATCACAGGATTTTGTAGAAATACCAAGTCTCATTTCTTCCCAGGTCAAACGATAGTGAGGACCAAAGGAGATAAGAACATAAGAGTGCCTGGCTCCTTCCCATTCCTGTATGGAGAGGCTGCTGTCATTGCTCCACTGTTGTGTCCCTGGTGACTGTTACTGCTGTTTTTGTTTTTAGTCGTAAGGTTGTTGACTCCTGAGTAGTGTGCTCCACCTGGGTAGAATCTGCTTCACCTACCTATTAGGTCTGTTCTGGTGCCTCCTTGTCAGTGTTGTGATCTCTATGATGTACAAGGTTCCCAAAATGTAGCTCTCAAATCACCAGCAGCAACAGTTCTTAGAAACATATTAAGAATGTAAATTCTAAGTCCCCAACATGGACCATGGACCTCCTGCATCAGAAACTCTTGGATTCAGGCTCAAGGGTCTGTTTTATATATGAACTTCTAGGTTATAGTGATACACACAAAAGTCTGAGAATACTGCCCTATAGGAAATAGTAATAATCACCAGAGCCTGAAAAGCATGCATGCCTCAACTTTGACCCTAGGAAAGAAGTTTGAAGAAGAAATTAGGGGCCAGAGAGTGAGAATACTGCTACTATACAGGCCCATGATGGTGAGGGCCCAGTCATGACATGATGATTGAAAGACAAAGTAAAAGCTAAATCAAGTTTAAGAGCTGCTATTTAGGAGGTAGAAAAGCACAATACTGGTACTACCAGGGTAATGTCTGGTCTCAAATTAGACCATCTGAATATGACATATTTGTATGACCTAAGAGGTATATGGGGGCCTAGGCATTCATGGTCTGTATATATCACACTCTCAGTGCTCAGTGTACAGCCAAGGTTGAGAACTATTGTTTTAGGTCAGGCCATTCAAAGGCTGACTTCACTGTACCATCATGGGACCTTGGCGAGAACCAGGAAGACAACCTCAGCCCAGCAGACCTACCAATTACAATCTGCAGGTGATTTCAGAACATAGTAAAAGGTAGGAAATGGAAAGGCTTAGTTTAGATCAACATGCACCTGCCTTGTGAATTCAGACTCTCTGGGGCCAGAAAAGGTTTCAAGGAGAGTCTAGCATAAGCCAGTACTGAGAGGCTCACATCTCCTGTGACCCATATCACTGTAGTGAGTTAGGCTCTTACCTAGAGCAAGTCATCCACACCATCAGCAGAGAGCATCCTGATACATTGGGCACTGTGCTGCTACAGGTTGATGAGATAGGACCACGGGCATTTGTAAGCAGGTCTGAATCATTAGTCCAAAAGTCAGAGAGGATGCAGACCCATCCCAGAGAGGAGAACTGCATGGGGGAGGCAGCAGGAGGGCCAGTGTGGCAGGAGACTAGAGGAACACTCCACTGAGTAACAGTCCACTGGTAACTTTGTGCTCATGCATGGGAAGACTAAGATCTTAAAATAAACTCTACATTATAATTGCCTGCCATAGATACAGTGGATATTAGCACATCTGACACATTATATCCAACTATCACTGAGAGTCTTAGCTAGTCATTGGGGTATTCCTCTGTGACTTAACACAGAGGGAAATGCCTGGCCACTGTTATAGCTAGCCCTGTCTCTTTAAAGAGATTAGGAGTTAGGAAAAACCTCTGTGGATTTTTGAAGGAACCCCTGTCTATTCCTTATTTTATCATGTTGGGCTCCTGGGTATCTTCTGCCTCTACCCGTCCCCTACTCTTCCATTGCTTCTATCTTGGCTCTGTCCTACCCTGGGCACTGCTGTTGGCATAGTGTCCACTAGCTAATGAATGGAAGAGGATTAAGGACAGTATTCTGTTCTGGGTTCTGTCTATAGTTTACACTCTTTCTTAGCTTGGACTAAGTCACACTCATTTAACTAAGAATTTAAATCCTTACAACCCCTTTTTTGGTTACTTCATTGTTCCCCTCTTTTATTGTTTTTATTGAGCTATTCATTTTTATTCACTCCCCTCCTTTCCTCCCCTCTATCCCTCTACCCTCTCCCATGACCCTCATGCTCCCAATTTACTCAGGAGATCTTGTCTTTTTCCCTCTTCATATGTAAATCCATGTATGTCTCTCTTAGGGTCCTCTTTGTTGTCTAGGTTCTCAGGATATGGACTTCAGGCTGATTTTTCTTTGCTTTGTGTCTAAAAGCCACTTATGAGTAAGTACATATTATATTCTTACAACCCTTTCTTGATAGGAGCTTTTAGTAATATTCCCATTTCATAGATAATAACACTGAGATTTGTTCTAGGTACTAAAACAATTCAAAACGTGTATTTGAATTCACACATCAAAATCTAGATCCCATGTGCTCACATCTAAGACAATGAATGCTCTTGTCCCACTTAAAGCCAAAATTCAGAACCGGATGGAAGAGTTCAGCGGCTGTGATATTCCAGCTCACAGGTAGTGTTGAAAGCAGGGCTTGGGATTCTTGGGTAAGGATTAGAAGGGCTGTGCTTTTTCTTCAGTGAGATGTGTGGATGTCTCTCCTATTTATCTAGGTTCAAAAGTGAGGCAGCCTTTGGAGAGACTCAGCATTTATGACAGTCATCAGAAAGTACTGGTCCTAGATTCAGGAACTCTCAAAAGTTATCCCTAATAAAACCTACATATGCCCAAGTGACTCAGACTTGGCTATGCTTTCTGTTCCCAGTCAGCCAGGAAAGCCCTCCCTTTTGTGGGCTCATCCTTGGCTGTACCAAACCCTTTCTGTGGGCTCAGCCTTGGCCATACCACACCACCAGTATCAGCACATGGTGGCAGTAGGGAGGAGGCATTTAGGAATTATGATACTGTAGCCATTTCTGAGGGGAGCCTTTCTTCAAGGGAAAGAAGAAGCTTGGACCTGGATGGTACAAGGGCACTTACCTCCTGGAGCCAAAGGAATAGTACTATGTGTTGGATCTGAAACCACAGAAGACAGGAGGGGCTTCTTCCTCCTCTGAGAAATGACCCTTTTCCATCTTCTCCCAGAGACCTTTTTAGTCTTAACCTCACCTTTTGGCACAGCCCCCAAGGATAAAGAATGCAAGATACTCTTGGGTATTTCTAAAGAGGAAGCGTGTCTCTGCTGTGTGAAGAACAGAAGTCATCCATCCCTCCAGCTGAAGGTGAGTGTGGTGTTCCAGTCCAGTTGGCACCCCTGTTACCCCCACAAGGAAAGCCAAGGCTCCAAGGCTGCAATGCTCCTGTCCTCTCTGTGGGCTCTTACTTTGGTTGATAACAAGAGCACCGTCCTTCTGGAAGCACCGGACAGGAAGGTTTCTAACCTTTCTGCCTCTGTGGGACTTCTAGAGAAGGAAAATGGGGAGCCAGCAGGATCCAGTGCTTGCCTCAGACTTGCTCCTCCTCTGACTCGCCTTTTCTGGTCACCCTGAGCCCTTCTGCTCGAGCAACACACTTGGGGGTAGGGCCTCCATTGTGCCCTACAGAGAAAAAGGATGCGAGACAGCCATCTGGAGCAATGTGCGTGCCTTACAAACTCAGTCCTAGGATGGTGCCCTTTATTTGGTGAGAAATTTTAGCGAGCCCAAGTTTGTCTTTTGCTCTAAAATGGATTCTCTAATCCACTTTTTAAAACCACACACACACACACACACACACACACACACACACACACACACACACATACATCTTTTGGCACGTGTCTGACTCCTCCTTCTGCCTCTTCATCTAGTGTGAATTGTGGGAGGGGCATGAGTTACTTCTGTGACACTCTCCCTGGCAAGAAGCAGCAAAAGGGAGGAAGGGTTTGTTTGGCCTTGAAATGGGTACAGTCCCTGGCGGAGGGAAAGGTGGGGTAGTAGGAACGTGAGACTGATGGTCACACTGCCTTCTCCGTTGGCAAGGCTCATATTCTCCAGCAAGCTTTACTCCCTAGAAGTTCTAAAAACAGTATCCCCAGCTGGGGACAGAGTTCAAACACGTGTGTATTGGGTAGAGAGGGGAGAGGATTTCATATCCCAACCACAACAGAGAAAAAGGAGAAAAGGGTGAGATTCCCATGGCCTCTGAAAACATTAGAAATGAGGCTGACTCTGGGATACCTCTGGGGTTAGGTCACATGTGAGATTTTCAACAACCAAAGCTCTGCAGCCTAAATGATCTTCCAGAAGTACCTTCCAGAAGATGATTCTGAAACTGGCCTGACAGGAGGCTTATACCTTCGTCTTTTATAAGGCTGCCTTGTGTCCCAGCACACCTTGGTGTCAGCTGCCTGCCCTGGTTGGTTCATCTGCACTTCTTGAAATTCTGGTGACCCTATTGGAGTGACGGATAAAGTTGGCAGAAATAGACACACTTAGTTTTTGTTGTAGGCTAGCAAAACTGAAATGAGCCATTAAGAACAGCAGTTAGGAAAATACTCCATCAAATGCCTTTTTCAGCATCTTTTCTAACCCATATCATTTGTAGAGCATGGACTCTAGCAATGCTAATGGTTATGGGTTCTATTCTCATTTATACACTAACATTTTCACCCATTTCTTCAGGCATCTGTGGAGTATGCAATATTGTATGATTTAATTAGCCCTAACCTAACAGTTGTAATAAGAAGAAGTAAAAGTTGGGTGCATGTTGTACTTTGGAGTTAGCTGTACCAATTGGCATTTGGTGGACACTATAGGGATTGGCTCTAAGGTGGAAGTATACTGAAGTGGCTCCGCCTGTGTCTGGGGTATAGTATACAAGAAAGCAAAGCAATAGTACGTTATCATCTAGTCAGATAATAGAAAAGGGTAGATGAATCTGAGACCTGATAAAAGAGTAACAGCATATACCCTCTGGGTGTGGGTGCTGCCAATCAAAACAGAACCTTATATCTAAGTAGGGTTCTGATTCTCATAAAGGGTACCCAATGTGTGCTATGAATTCCCCTCTGTGTGCTATGAAAGTATTTGTCTTAAATTTTGCTTCAGTCCTGACTTAGCATCATGAAAGACGGGCACTCATTTGGAAGGAAAATGATGAACTAGACAGATTCCAGCATGACCAATCCTGCCAATGTCGGACTTCCCACCTAAGGACTTTACTGCATGAATCAAATACACTCAGGACACATCTAAGACCCTGTGATAGGGTTTTCTCTTGCCGTCTACACATTCCTCCTTGACACCAGGGAGTTGAGTATTGTAAATAACGGACCCTATGATTTGGCCTGGGTTCATTTGAGGGTAGCTATTAGCCAATACAAGCTGAGGATGTCTCACATTTTGTAAGATAATAAAGTCAAAACCAAATACCACTTGTCACACAGACCACATACTATCCAAGGCTGTTGAGGAGTTGAATAAACATGGTAATTTCAAAATATCAGTCAGTGCTAGTCTTTCCCTGCTTCACCCAGTAAAGTGCTACTATCAAGGGACAGATTCAGACCCGTGATGGGAAGATGACCCCAGAGATGGAGGTATCACTAATTTGTTGAAAGAAGCTATGGTCTGTATCTGGCATGCAGCTTATAATCTAAACCCACTGCAAATCCCATCATTTGAGATTCTGCTTTGGAAAGCCTCTGTCTTCTCTGTGGTAAACAGACACTACAAAGCAATGCCTTTCACAGTAAGTGATATTATCATATGTCAAATCACAAGATCAAGATCTGCCTAGGCTACAGAGTTAGTACAGGGAAGTACTTGGTGACTGGGAAAGTCACCAAGACAGTGCCTCAGAATAATTTATGCACAGTGATAAAGCATTTCCAGCATGTACAAGTCTCTAGGTTCAATGCCAGCCCTGCAAAATAAATAAACAAAAAATATAAAAAAACATGTTTCCCAACTGTGTTGTAAAATATAGATTTTGTTTTTATAATTCCTACCACACACTGAAGGTCTTTCATACATTGTCTTGTTTATTTGAAAAGTCGACACCTAATCTCACTATTTTGTCAGTTTAAACTTCTGTGTGTTAGCTCTTTGGTTTGTAATGAGAGAATTAGCATGGTTATTTAAAAAAAATAATAACCAATGACATGGTTTAGCCAACTGAGAAATTAAGTAAGTGCTATCTGAATGAAGCATGGATTAAAACGCTATGATTTTATTTTCCTTCAAAGGAACCAGTTTAGAATGTGATTAAATCAATGTGGTTTAAAAATGCTAAGTGGCTATTAATAAAATGTTTGTTAAGTGAATTAACACAATGCTGTAAAAAAATTCAAAAAAAGTTAAACTCTACTTTTCTGTGAGGACATGGTCTAAGGCCTTTGGTGGATGCCTGAAGCTGTGGAGAATATCAACAGTTAAATGCTGAATCTCTATGAGGGCATCATCTAAGCCTACCATGGATTCCTGAAGCTGTGGGTAGTACCAACAGTTAACCCCTCCTTCTTTGTGAGGACATGGTCTAAGGCCTATGAAGGATGCTTGATCTGTGATGTATCAACCGCTAAACTCTCCTCTGTTGAGGACATGGTAGATAGCCTATGGTGGGTACTGTCCACATTTAAACCTTCTTCCTGCATGGAGACATGGCCCTAGTCCTATGGGAGAGGCATGAAGCTGTGGATTATCCACAGTTAAACTCTCCTCTGTGAGGAATTTGTCTGAGGCCTATGACAGAAGCTTTAATCTGTGGATACTATCATCGGTTAAATTCTCTGTCACCATGAAGACATGCTCTAAACTCTATGGTGGCTTTCTGAAACTATAGCTAGTACTGACAGGTTAAATTAAAGGTCCTTGTTACCAAGGGCATGCTATAAAGCATACTGTGGATGAGCTAAGTTGTGGATAGTATCAACAGCGAAACTCTCCTTATCTGAGAGGATATGGTGCAAGGCCTACAATGGATGCCTGAATTAACAGGTAGTGGATAGTACCAACAGTTAAACTATCCTTCTTGATGAGGAGAATACAGTCTAAGGAATATGGTGGATGTCTGAAGCTGCGATTAGTATCAACAGGTAAATGCTCCTTGTCTGTGAGGATGTTGTAAGGCCTCTGATGGATGCCTGGAGCTTTGAATAATATCAGAACCACCTAACTTCCACATACTGTGTGACTAATCCGAAAGCCTGCATCATCACTCAAGCCGCCTTCCGGGAGAAATAGCTCACCACCATGCTGGCTATGTCATGGAATATAGACACATCCAGAGGTGGTCAAATATGTTTCAGAAAATAGGAAAGCCCTTTGAGGTTTGCGATTGTTTTTCTCTATAAAGTTATTTCAACCTAGAAATTTAAAAATTAACTATAAACACTTTAAAGAAATAAATGACACACACAATAAAAATCAAATCCTCAGGCTTGCTGGTTGAAGGTAGCATTTATAAGGAGAATTATTTATTCCTATTTGTTGATTGGTGTCAGACTGAAACCAAATTCTGCTGTCATAGCTGATCTGGCCATTGTCCTATTGTGTTTTCAGTCTTCAAACTCACTGACATCCACATTGGCACTTACAAATTCAAAGTGGGTGTTTTTCTGTTTCCCCAGCTCCTTCGTCACCCCTACAGGTTGCCTGGGTTTATTGCAGGTGCAGATAAAGTACCCTCGATTAGCAGCTGACTCCAGTGTGAAGTAGGAGCCAGCTCTTTCCTTCAGGAAGATGAAGGGCAGGAGCTTCTCAGGGCTCAGTGACTTCAGTTCTTTAATTTTCTTTTCGAAATACAAAGGAGAATTTATTAGTAGCTGTACAGTTTGGATTTAGAACGTACCCCCAAAGGCCTACATGTCAAAGCCTTGATCCTCATCTTGGAGCTGTTGGGAGGTAATGGATACATTAAGAGGGGCTTAGTCATTGGGCAGTGTGCCCTCAAAGGTGGGACCTCAACCCCTTCTTTCTCTTTTGCATCCTAACCATTAAATGAGCAGCTTGGAACCCTTACTCCTGTGTGCTTCCACTGTGGTATACCAAAGGCCCCAGAGCATCAGGGTCAATTAGCCAAGACTGTGAACTGTTACTGTGACTGAGAAGTGGCTAACACAAGACCAGGATACTTTTGTGGAGAAAGAAGCAATTTCGAGGTGATCTTAGCACTAAGGATTTCTACTTCCCTGAGTGGTAGGATGGGGGAGATTTTCTTAGCTCTTACCTTTAATTCTAATGAGGGACGCTTTGGTTTTTTGACTCTATCACAGCAGAGGTAGCATTTTCCCTTAGATACAGCCAAAGTAATCTGATTTGCCTTTGCACTCCTGGGTTTTCTTATGGGTAAAGCTGACACATAAAAGATCTCTAGGAAAAGAAAATTGGGTCAGCTCTGGAGTAAAAACCTTGTCTTCCCCCCTCCTTTTCTTTTTTTTTTTTCCTGTTGAAGTTTTAGGCAGAGCAAGCTTGATAAATCCTCATATTCACATTAATCCAGGAACCTAGAACTTTCTGTTTCTCAGAATCTCCCCTCTCTGGTTTTGAACACCCCACCTGTCTGCAGAGACTTATTTTGAGTGGGGAACACCTTTTGGTTCCCTCTATCACCTCACTCATTCATTCATGCTCATCCCTGGTTCCAAACTCACCCCCTCTTCCTCCTTTTAAGAAGGGGAGGAAGCCAGGCAGTGATAGTGCACATCTTTAATCCCAGCACTCGGGAGGCAGAGACAGGCAGATCTCTGTGAGTTCCAGGCCAGCCTGGTCTACAGAGCGAGTTCCAGGACAGCCAGGGTTACACAGAGAAACCCTGTCTCAAAAAAAAAAAGGAGTTGGAACCGAGAAGTCCCCTTGGAGTGGGGCAGGGCCCAGATTCACAGGCTATAAGGGAGCACATATCATCTCCATTGGGTTGAAAAAGGTTTGAGGGTCACCTCCACGTCTGCCGCACTTGTCTGGAACTGCCACAAGGGTGCCGCCTTCCATGACAAGAATCTGATGGTTTGGGTCGCGAATAAAATGTTTATATGGGGAAGGTGGCTTAATACTTGGACCTGAAAAACAGTAACAGAGGTTACAAATAATGAACCAGTCTGAGTCCAGCTATAAATCTTTGCTTCATGCTGCAGGCTCAGACACTATATAGTCCTCTTGTTTTGTTTTGTTTTTTTACCCCAACTGATACAGGAACTTTGGACCCTTTGGGGCAGTGAGACCATACTGACTCAGAAACAATCACCTCTCTTCAATCATTCACAAGATAAGTTACTAAATTTCTCCAAATATTACTTTGCAGACCAATAAAAATGGGGATTAGACAAGGTAATTATCGCGGGGTTGATATGAAGAGTGGGGCACCGTAAGGGATCTCATCATTCCGAGTAGTCATGGTATTGAGAATTTGCTTGTCTGAATCCTCTCCCTGTTGGGCCTGTGCCAAAATGCCATGGATCTCTGTCCTATCACGTGGTGAGGACAATAGAAGGGTAGGGGTGAGAGGGTGGGGCAGGAGGCAGCCAGAAGCAGCAACTCGGTGTCAGAAAGGGCGTGGCAATGGGAGGTTGCCAGAGGGAGATACCTGCATTTATTGAGACTCTCTATGTGTGTAGGGACAAGCTGCTGCTGTGGCTCGGGATTTGTCTAAATGTGGGTTTACTACGGACAGAGAACTTGTTCGTGTTGCCATCTCTATTAGAGTAGATGACTTGTTCATGAGTGACAGAGGTCAAATTTTACGTGATGGATGAGTATGAGCCCAATACAGGGCTGATGGCTGAATCTACTTAGCAGATGGTAGTGGAATAGGTCATCAGTTTACTCTATGATTGCATATTATATGCATACAGTCATACACACATGGGCTTAGCCCTTGCCTCATAAACGCGATGCCTTCAACTGGCACCCCCAATTTGGACTCTCCTCCCTATTGTTTTCTGCCCATACCTTGCCTACCCTATGATTTGAGCTCAGCCTGCCATCTGGTTTGGACTTCTTCATTGAAATCTGACCTTTCACTAGGGCACCGAGTTGTGTATTGATTTTCAGACTTTATTCTATTTGAAAAGCTAAAGAGTTTGAAGTTATAAAGGAAAGGAAAAGTGCCACACTGCATATGGCTTAGATGTTGTCAGAAAGAGTTACTTCTGCCGGGCAGTGGTGGCGCACGCCTTTAATCCCAGCATTTGGGAAGCAGAGGCAGGCGGTTCTCTGTGAGTTTGAGGCCAGCCTGGTCTACAAGAGCTAGTTCCAGGACAGGCTCCAAAGCTACAGAGAAACCTTGTCTCAAAAAAACCAAAAAAAAAAAAGAAAGAAAGAAAAAAAAAGAAAAGAGTTACTTCCTTTGCTGAGGACACTGAAGAGCCCTCCACCCCACCCCGTCACCCCAGGATCCCTTGGAAGATCACCTGAGTGGTTGGAAATTGTAGCAACAGGGTTGGAATCCGACGGTAGAGGGCATTTTGCTGTTGAAACAAAGACAAGATATTAGCATGTCAATTCCAAGAGCTGGGAGATCATATTTAATTGGACTCTGGGGATGATTTCATTCCTAACGTCTACAGTTTCTACATCATTTATAAGCACATATACCAAAGGCATGCAAATGCTTTTTAAAGAAACTCTACATCTGTTAATGTTGGGAGGTTCTGGATTCAACGACATGAAGTAAGATTATTTTATAGCATGAATTCTCAGATACGTGTTCTCAAAATATTTTGATAAGAATCATAAAAATTGGCGGCTGGAGAAAGTATTGGTTTCTCTTCCAGAGTATCTAAGTTCAATTCTCAGCACCCACAAGTAGGCTTGTTACTGTTGGTAACACCAGTACCAGGGGGATTGAGTGCCCTCTTATGGCCTTCACAGACATTGCATGCTCAGGGTGCACTGATGTATATGCAGGCAAAACACCCATACACATAAAAAATTAAAAAATAAAGATTTAAGAATAATTTTCTAAATCACAGGAACATTTATAATTTATTGACCTAGCCAGATCCCTCTTGTCTGAAGGGTAATATGCTTCGGTGGTGTTTTGTCTGATGCCTGTGTTTGTTCATTTGTTTTTAAAGAAGAAAATCTGGGGGCTGCCAAACCATCTACTGGAAAAGCAATGCTTCAAAATTCATCTGAATGTATGTATCAAAACTTGATTTGCAAGACCAGCAAGGTGTCTCAGTGGGTAAAGGCACTTGCTGCCAAGTCTGGTGACCTGAATTTGATCCCTGGGTTTGGTGGTAGGAGAGAGCTAAGTCGCAAAAGCTATCCTCTGACCTCCACCCACACACCATGGCACCTGTCCTCCTGTCCAGTAATTAAATACAATGTAAAAATAATAACAAAAATCCCGTGTTTGCTGATGATTTGCCTGAGATCGTGAACTGCAACATGTCTATCTCCATCAGTGTCCTGGAGGAATTCCTGCCGCCCAGATGTCTTGTGGGCTGGTCAGAGAAAGCATGGCTTCTGTGGAAAGGTTTAAGTACAGTTCCCTGTGTTTAGAGACCCCGTTTTGAGACCAGGAATGGGTTTGAAGGGGTTTCTTACCTTTTGGCTCTGTATGGGGTTCAGCCTGGTCTCTGTGGCACTTGGGGGACATTTTCACATCTGAGCAGCTGTGTGAGGATGCCATAGCCTGAGCAGAGAGTGAACACAGTGGGAGAGGGAAGGGAAGGCAAAGCCAACAGGCACAGGAGAATTTTGACCAAGGAAACTGTCAACCCTCGAAAGCCTCCTCAGATCTTTGATACCTGCAGGACATAACCCCGTCTCCACTTTGAAATGCTGACTTAATGTCACAAGGCCAGCTTCATTCCCACTCTTAGGGTAATTCTAGTTTAATTTTACTTGCAAAAGTAATTCTGGGTTTTCTTTTAAATAAACATATACTTTTGGACATTTGGTATATTGTATTTCCCATGTAAGTTTACTTTCCAGGAACCATGCAGAGTCTTCCTGAATGCAGTTTGAGTCAGTGACCTGGAGGTCCTGAAATCCTATATTTTAATATCTTCATAATGCTGCTGCTGCTGCTGGTGGTGGTGGTGGTGGTGGTGGTGGATCAGAGGTTACACTAGGTAGGCAGCAAGGCTCTACAAGACTGAACTACTAGTGTCCTGGAATAGACCAGGCTCACGATCATACTTGTGTTGTAGGGTCCAAATCTCACTTCTTCAGAGCTAAATAGTATATTGTAGTTTAAAAACAACAACAACAACTTTGGCAGTCCTGAATAATAACAGAACTGCTGGAGGTGTCACCATCCCCAATTTCAAGTTGTTTTACAGGGCTATAGTGATTTAAAAGAAAACAGCATGGTATTGGCACAAAAACAAATGGAATTGCAAAAACATGGATATAAATCCACACACCTATAGAAACCTGATTTTTTTTTAAGAACCAGAAACACACATTGGAAAAAGAGCACCTTCAATAAATGGTGCTGGTCAAACTGTATGCATGTAAAAAAAATCCAAATAGATCTACCTCAAGACCCAGCTATACTGCTCTCGGGCATGTATCAAAAAGATGCTCCATCCTACCCCAGAGGCATTTGCTCAACCATGTTCATTGCTGCTCTATTCATAATACCCAGAAATTGGAAAAAAATGTAGATGTTCTTCAACAGATGAATGGATAAGGAAAATGCCCCATTTATACAATGGAGCATTACTAGGACATTTTAAAGAATAAAATCAGGAAATTTCAGGCAAATGGATAGAACTAGAGTAAGGTAATCCAGACCCAGAAAGACAAATATGAAAAACATGCCACATATTTGCTTCTCTCTGAATATTAGCTGTTAAGTCAATGATAACCAAGTACATCTGGATATTAGCTGTTAAGTCAATGATAACCAAGTACAATCTGTAGAACCACAGAGGTTAGGTATAGAATAAAGGATTATAGGGTACAGATAGATCTCATTAGGAAAAGGGAATAGAATAGATAGTTATGGATGGATGGTGGCAGGGTTGGAACAGAGTGGGAGGGGAAGAGGTGGGAAGGAGGGAATAAGGAAACACAGCTAAAATTACAGGCCATTTGAGGGGTAATATGGAAACCTAAGACAGTAGAAGCTTCCTAAAATATATACATCAAGGTGATTGGAATGAAATTGCCAAATATGGGGAAGAGAGAGTCCCAGCTGGCCATCTCTTGTCACCAAATGATGCTTCCAGTACTAGGATTTGGTTACATCTACAAGTCGTTGGCCAAAGGAATCCCCAAACAACCCAAGTTGTTGTCAATATACTATATACTATAGGTTGCTCTCCACAAAGTGACAGCAAGGCCTCATTGCTGAAGACACCTATACAACTCATTGAACATGGAAAAAAAATAGCTGGTACCTATGTAGAACCTTCACCCTTACATTCCAGCATCTTTGGTACAGGAAGGTACTCTGCATGCTACCAAAAAATAAATGTAAACTCCAAGCTCTCTGACCTACAATGGTGTCCTGCCTGCAAGATATGCTAGGCCAGTGGGGGCACAAAGTTTGTACCACCATTTCTTAAAAGAAAGAAAGGAATAATGAAATGACTCCTAATGATATTCTGCTATTCTCAGATTACTGCCTTGCTCAGCCATCATCAGAGAAGCTTCCTCCTGCAGCAGATGGGAACAAATACAGAGACCCCAGCCAGACAATATGATGCAGGGAGTGAGAGACTTCAGAACATCCAGCCCCAAATGGGATGTCTCTATCAAATCCCTTCCCTTGGGGCTCAGTGAATCCCACAAAAGAGGAGGCAGAAAGAGTGTAAGGTGTGATGGAGAACACCAAGAAAGCATTACCCTCTAAATCAACATGATCAAAGCGCATATGAACTCAAAGAGACTGAGTCAGCATGCATAGGGCCTTCATGGGTCTGCGTCAGGTCATCTGTATATATATATTATGGCTTCTAGTGTAGTGTTTTTATGGGATACCTGAGTGTTTGAACAAGAGGGTCTCTGATTCTTAAGCCTTCTCTTAGGTTCTTTTTCTTCTGCTTGTTTGTCTTGTCAAACTCGAATGTATTCATTTTTTGTTTATCTTATTATAAAAATAAATAAAATAAAATTTAAAGAAACCTTTGGCATGTGTGAATCAACAAATTCTCATCATGAGCCTGCAAAGAACATGAAGAGCTTTTATTGTACTTTTCTAGGTAAAGGAACTGGAATTGAGAATTGTCCCTAATTTCAGAGCCAGGATCACACGGTTGAGACATTCGAATCCAGGTCCTTAATGCTTTTTTTGATAATACAGCAACTCCTGGTGGCCACCATACTTAAATGTTTATACAAACTATCAAGGTTCTCTGGTCTCCTAAGGACTCACAAGGATGTTGGTGACTACTGGGGACACAGTTAAGCTCACAGATAAACACTAGGCCAAGCAGGAATGTTAAACATGCAGAGTAGTTGCTTCAAAGGAAGAAATACATGATCTATTTTCTGCCCAGAGGCTGGGAATGAAGGTGGCTAAGAGTCTAGGTGACCTCCATGCTATCAATAATGCCAGGCCACACCTGACTTCCCAGACCCTACAGGACTGAAGGTGATTAGTAGCCTAGTGACCTTTGTGCTATCAGTATGACCAAGTCCATACAAGATCCTCCCCTCGGTCTTTAAGATAAACATGTAGTCTATCTATAAAACCCTTCCTAGTGGAAGAGGTGGCATTGAAATTGAAAAGAATTTTGATGTAGTTATATCTTAAGCTTTGTAGTGCACATGGGATTATGTTACAACAGGGCACTTTTTTTCCAAATTGTATTGAACTTAAATATGCCTAAAATAAATCGCCTGGTGTCAGATTCTGGAAGTTTGAACCAACACTGGCTACTAAGTTGTGGTGAACTGGACATCCTTCTTGCTTCAGGCTTGCCTTACTCTGCTGACTGTGGTGGTCACAGAAATGCACCCCCGCACACACACATAAGTGACGTGTTAGGAAGAATGACATTCTGTGATCCAATCTAGGACAGAGGATCGTTCCAAACTTTAAAGTGCATATTAATTAACTGGCACCCCTGTTAAAATACAGGGTCTGGTTTAGTATGTCTGAAGTGAGGGTCAAAGCTGTGGTACTAACAAGTTCCCAGGGAACTGAGGTGCAGTAGACCCATGGGCCATACATTCAACCCTGGCAGTATCTTGGTATCAATGAGGAGCTCTCAAAATTCTAGATCTCTGGTTCCACCTCAGAAGCTGGACACAACTGCTCTAACACTGAGAAGTTTTAAAAGCACTCCAAGAGGCAGAACCGAGACTCAGTGTGATGCGGGGTTGGGCTCCTAACCAGAAACCAGTTGGGCTTCTGGATGACCTAGCTTTCAGACAATTGCTCAGCTCTCCACCTACATAGAGTTTCTGATAAGAGATGAGTCGGCGTTATCTGTCACTTTATTTCTTACGCCATCTAACTGCCAAACTCTTTGGAAATCCCACTGAGAAGTATATCCAGAGATCTAGATTTTTTGACTAGAGCAGCATTATGGCCAATTACCACCAGATTGCTATGGGTAGTGGGACATACAACCCGGAAATCTCCTCTCCTATCGCATTCAGTCTCATTTCGGAACAGATACAAGCACCAGCTTAGTCACAGGCATATCAAGCCTGCAGCCAGGGTATACATGCGATTGAGGATAACTGTGCAGTCTAACACAAATTATAAACTTACAAAATTGTGGGTCTTTTTTTTTTTAAAAAATGTAATCAATTTCATGGTTCTCAAGCATGAACTTATAATGACAATGCTGTGTTACATTGTCAAAAAGCTGGACATACCTGGTAGTGTTTTCTTACCTTGCTGGGGGGAGAGGGGTTAACCATCACATTTCTATCAACCATTAGCTTAGAAACATAGCTCCTTAAGTATAGAGCTGTAGGGCACCTCAGCACACTCACATGAAGGCTCTGAGGTAGAGTTCTTGAGTGAAATATAGAAATACAGACCCAGGCAAAACATACTACTAGTTTGTTTCAATTCAACTCTTAGTAAGGAGAGTCATCAAATATCTCTTTTGGTTTAAAAGTACCCTGAAAAAGAAATCCCCAAATGTCAATGAGAAATAGGAAAGTTTTGGAAACTATGGTTTAGAAGTACTAACCTGGAATTAATAGAAATCTTTTGATAGACATCCAGGGATTCGAAGAATGTCTTACAGTGCGATGGGGTGAGCTTGGGGACAGGCCAAGACTGATCTGCCAAACGAAGAAGGAGCAAGTGGTACAAGCATAGAGAAACTGAGAGAAATGCAAAGATGAGGAGGGCAGGGAGCTGAGATTAGATGTGTATGAAGGCTCTGGGGGTCACCGCCACTGACTAACACTTGCTAGGAGTGTGTCCGATGTTCAGTTTGAGCCACTGACAGCCTGTGCCTGCCATCTCCTAGCGTACTCAGTGGATCTACAATACTAGGATGGTCCACAGATCATCGGAAATGTAGAACCCGAGGCCCAATCAGAATCAGAGCTTGGATTTTTTAACAAGATGCCTGGCTGATCCCTACTCACACTTGCATCTTGAGGTGCACTGTGCTACGAGGCATTTTATCCATTGTGGCTGACATAGGATTACCCAAAGAAATTCAGGGGAAGGCTGACTCAATAAAGGTTGGAGAAATATTCGGCTAATACATATGATTTGTGAGAGTGCTCGTTTTATTTTATTTGTGGTGGAGATGATCCACCACAAAGTTTGAATCAATTTAGCACCAAAGAGAAAACCAATTTTAATTTGTGCACCTTGAGAACAAGATCAGCAAATATAAGAAATCAGGGACCCACCCCCAAAAAGAGCTATCTGTGGAATGTCAGGAATTTGGGTGAAGAAATAGAGATAGGGGTTTGAGTCAATTTTTACTTCAACTTTGCAAACAGGGTAATTCAGTATCTTCTGAGGACTTGAGGACATCAGAGAACTGATGGTCAGACTGCCATGGATTGGATGTGGTTCGACTCTCTGGAGTTCAAGAGTTGGAAAATTGGTTCCCAGTGCAGTGATGTTAACAGGTAAGGCCTTCATCAGGTAGAGCCCAGCTGCAGTCATTACTGGTCCCTCTGTTTCCTGCCATGACCGATCCCTCTCACAAGCATCAAGAGCTAAGGTGATACAACTGGAAGAGCCCTTACAGTAAGTGGTAGGCATCACACTGTTTGGGTTTCAGCATCCAAAACCGTGAGCCAAATAAACCTGATGTCCTTATAAGCTATATAGCCTTAGGTGGTTCGTTATAATAACAGTAAACTGATAAACATACAGACATCATTGGCCACAAGACTAACAGAATTCATATCCTTTAGTTGGTATCTACTACATGTCCATTCATTTAAAGAAATGCTATATTTGCTATCAGGGATCACTGTCCACCTAGAAAAGAAAGCCCAAAAAGGTGGCTCCAGAAGCCGTTTCCTGAGACAAATCTGCTGTTTACCTTTAGAAGCCATTCACATCACTAGGAGAGGACCAAGTGATATCAGCAACACTCTGCCACAGTACACCAAGGAATTACACCTCAAACTCCATTCTCTACCTCTGCCCAGACTTCTAAGACACTATCAATTTGGGGAACAAGTTCCCCTGCGTAAAACATCTCCTTTTGCACCTTGAGCAAGTTGCTCAGCATACAACTTAAAGGCAAGAATTGAAAGGATAGAGAGCCACAAGTGAAAAATGCCAGGCCAAGTTAATAAGTGCCATTCCATTTTCCTAGTGATACAAGCCTACAGCTAAGGAATAATAAGATGTAGGTTTGGGTCAGAGCTGGTAAGAACTAAGTCACAGGTCCCACAGCCCAGAGGGTATAACCAGGACTACATACCTGGGTCACGGATGCGCTTTTCGGTAGCTCTGAGAAGATGCTGGAAGCTCTGGAGTATCTTTGGATGCAGTAATCCCTGAGACTATTGCTTCACTTGGAGTAATAGAATAGGAGTGGACAGATATGACATTGTGGTTATAATTATCATCCCATTGTTTCATTGGCTTGTCACCTTGAAGATGATTGTAAAAACCTTGATGTTTTCTGCTTGTCGGGTGAGATCCCCTCCTCTGGCTCTGTGATTGGTGATCACCAATAATAAGCCATGGGAATGTTGGACCCATTTCCAACCACCTTCCAGCAATAAAAATGATGTCTTTTGCTTCTATTACCTTGGAATACTTCTTACAACACAGTCGTGTGGGTGTAAGGAGTCTAAAGCTGCCCCACTGCATGTCAAGACCCACGTTATTGACAGTCCCCCGATGTCTGATTCTTATCAGTATCAACTGACCAGCCCAATCATCCTGGTGAGCTGCATGGAACCTAATAAACCAGCTCAGCTGAACCTTAAATTCTGCCTCGATCGCAGAATTATGCATGGAATAAGGTACGAATCTTTGGGCTAGTTTGTCCCAGATGGCCAGAAAAGAATTTGGTACTAGGACAGAATGCCACAGTAGCTGATGAATAAATATTGGCTTTGGTTCTGCATTGCAGGTAGAAGATAGAAGACCACAGTAAAGCTGGTAGGAATGACGGAAGAGTGAGGAAAGATCTACAGAAAGCTAAAGAAAAACCACAATGTGTGTTACAAAGTGGTGCGACATTTAGCAGAACTGTAAGGCCCCGGGAAGATGTAAGAACATGTCCTCCAAGAAAGGTTGATGCCCGTGCACAGAGGGTTCACAAGCAACTCAACGCTATCTTGAAAAGAAATATAAATGTGTATTGTTATCCCCAATCAAATTGGCCATAGAGTAATAATGTAAAACTGCTTCTAGTAATTGTACTTGCTTAGGCTGAAAGGAACAAAGACACAAAGGGGGACTTGATGCACTGTTGTATATGCATTTTGCAATCATTTTTATTATTGAATGGGATTTGGGGAGGCAATGTGAAGGAAAGAGGGTATTTTCATAGGAGAGAATATAATTTGTACCCAAAAGACTACAATAGAATAGAGATAAATGCAAATTCCTTGACATTTCTCCTGAGAGATGTTAACTGTGCCCTCCTATTGTATCAGTACAGGCTCTGGGACTGATCAAGAGGCTATGGCAAAATGGGCCCCACTCTCTACAGATGGATAACTTCTACTCTTCTTCCTCATGTCTGGAAGGCTTACTGTTGGCATCCAGCTGCACAAAGAAAGCCAAGAAGCCCCATGGAGAGGAGCTACACTCTTGTTCAGCAGCCTTAGGCAAACTACAAGTAACATTATACAGACTGATCAGGTTGTATTTAGAATATATACATTATAGATAAATGTATGTAAAAACACAAGATGTGAATTTGAAAGAGAGCAAGGAGGGATATAGAAGGGTTGGTGGGGAAGGAAGGAAAGTTCATTATATATCTTCATTAGAGTTGCCACTAATAACCACATGACAGAGTCTATACTAGGCTGTTTTGAGATTTCCTCTGCCAAGGGAATTAATTCAAAACTCTTCACTTTAGCCTCAGGAAGACTCTTTGGACAAGGGTAAAAAACAGCCACTTTCTACACTAAAATATCACAAGAATTATCTGTAGGCAACATACTAAAATTCTTCTCCTCTGAAACCTCTTGAGTGACCCCCCACCATAGTTCAAATAACTCTTAGCACCACTGCCTTCCACATGCCAACTAGTATGGTCCTTGAAGCAGCGCTTTCCAAACCCACAGTACTAAACCCAAATCCCTCCAAATGCATGGTTTAACTGACCTATCACAGCCCCTGGTACCAACTTCTGTCTTAGTTATGGTTTTGATTGCTGGAAAGAGACACCATGATCATGGCAACTCTTATAAAGAAAAGATTCAATTGGGGTGGCTTACAGTTCCAGAGGTTTAGTCCATTGTCATCATGATGCAACATGGTGGCATGCAGGCAGACATGGTGCTGTCCCCATCTTGACAAGCAGGCCACAGGAAGTCGACTATGACACTGGGAGTTATGCCAGATGTTGCGACTTTTTTTTATTTTTTGCAATGAAAATGAGGACTATTTCTTTGACTCCTTCTTTGGATATATTTCTAGGAGTGAATATATTTCTGTTAGGTCAGCTGGAATTTTTTGTTAACTTGTTCTACTGTAACAGAATCCTGACATGATTTAAAGGCATAAAAGTTAAATTTAGCTTATAGTTTCAGAGATTTCACTGCTGATCCAGGAGTCTGGTGAAAATGAGCCTCGCAGTCACGGGAACACTCACTAAATGGACAGGAAGCTGCTGTGCAATAATCCTTCTGCACACTGTGATGAATGTGCATTACTGTTGGGTCTGAGCATCATCGCACAATGATGAGAGACAGACCACCAAAGTCTATTAAACCAGAAGCAAACTTTATTCCAGAAAAAGAAAAAAAAA
>PVIU01022787.1:0-28639 GCA_004026605.1 Ondatra zibethicus | reverse complement strand
GATAAAGAAGCAAAAAATATCAAATGGAAAAAAGAAAGCATATTCAACAAGTGGTGCTGGCATAACTGGATATCAACATGTAGACAAATGAAAGTAGACCCCTATCTATCACCATGTACAAAACTCAAGTCCAAATGGATCAAAGACCTCAACATAAAGCCAGCCACAATGAACCTTATAGAAGAGAAAGTGGGAAGTACACTTGAACGCATTGGCACAGGGAACCACTTCCTAAATAGAACCCCAGCAGCACAGACACTGAGAGAAACAATTAATAAATAGGACCTCCTGAAACTGAAAAGCTTCTGTAAAGCAAAGGACACGGTCAACAGGATAAAACGACAGCCTACAGAATGGGAAAAGATCTTCACTAACCCCACATCAGACAGAGGTCTGATCTCCAAAATATACAAGGAACTCAAGAAATTGAACAACAAAAGAACACATAATCCAATAAAAAAAATGGAGCACAGCCCTCAACAGAGAACTCACAACAGAGGAATCTAAAATGGCTGAAAGACACTTAAGGAAATGTTCAACATCCTTAGTCATCAGAGAAATGCAAATCAAAACAACTCTGAGATTCCATCTTACACCTGTAAGAATGGCCAAGATCAAAAACACCGATGACAACTTATGCTGGAGAGGCTGTGGAGAAAAGGGAACACTTCAGCATTGCTGGTGGGAATGCAAGCTGGTACAACCCCTATGGATGTCAGTGTGGCGATTTCTCAGAAAATTAGGAAACAACCTTCCTCAAGACCTAGTAATACCACTTTTGGGTATATACCCAAAAGATGCTCAATCATGCCACAAGGACATGTGCTCAACTATGTTCATAGCAGCTTTGTTTGTCATAGCCAGAAACTGGAAACAACCTAAATGCCCCTCGATCGAAGAATGGATAAAAAAAAATGTGGTACATTTACACAATGGAGTACTACATAGCAGGAAAAAATAACGACAGCCTAAATTTTGCAGGAAAATGGATGGAACTAGAAAACATTATTTTGAGTGAGGTAACCCAGACACAGAAAGACAGTTATCACATGTACTCACTCATAGGTGGTTTTTAAACATAAGGCAAAGAAAACCATCTTACAAACCACAATCCCAGAGAATTTAGACAACAATACGGACACTAAGAGAGACTACATAGATATAATCTACATGGGAAGTAGAAAGTATAAAAAGACAAGATCTCCTGAATAAATTGGGAGCATGGGGGCCTTGGGGGAGGGTTGAGGGAGGGAGGGGAATGGCAGGGAGGGGAGCAGAGAAAAATAAAAAAAATTTAAAAAAAACAGTTAAAAAAAACTATCAATTAGCCTGGTAGAAGCTAATTGATAACAATGACTTCTGGTCATTGTTAAAGTACCCAGGCCCAGAAACTGCTGGTCTTGGTTATTCACAAGGAACACAGCTGGCCCTATGCCCAGAAACAACCAACCAGTTACGCAGCTGCATAGACAAGGTTGGACCTCAACTTTCGACCTCACCCAATGCTGGATAAAAGCCTCTGAGGTCAAGTTCACTTCTCAACTAGGTGACAGTTTAGGAAAGCACCTGGAACTCACCCCCAAGGACCTGAGTTCTTGTCCCTGTTTTGACCATTGATTCCCTGTGAAACCTCAGTCCCTCTCATTTGCTCCTTCCTGTCCTCATTTTGCCTTTAGAAAAGATTCGAGGCTTTGATTGACAGTGTGACCTCTTAGCTCTGCTCCAGGCTGCTCCAGATCCTCAACTTGTGTTAGGTATGCCTGGGACAGGGTCCAAGCAATTCCTAAAGGGGTCAAACAGATTAGCCATTGGGCTGGGTCAGTTCCAGTTAATTCAAAAATTAACCTAGTTTTGTGTTTTCTCTTTTAATCTTTACCAGGCCTAACTCTGGTTTAGAGGTCCTGCCTCCACAGTGCAAGTGCCATTCTCTGGCCCTCTAACTCAGAGTACTCCACACCCCCCCCCAGCTTTTATTCTCCCTATTAAATTCTACCAATCCTCACTTCCCCCATCAAACCTGTTCTGACTCCTCCATGCCCTTTGACAGAGCCTCCTCCAGCCACCTCGCCACACTCTACTATATCTCAATATAAAGCTGCTGTCTGAGGTCCTGGTTAACATATCCTATGGCTTTCTTCCTGCTTGGCTATGTCCCTTGTTGTGTTTGATCCTTTATCCTAGGAGCCTGTGCCTGACACAAACTCATTGTTGAGATGCCCAAACATTTAAGATTTGGTTTGTTTGTTTCTAAATTTTTTTTAAAGTCCTGGCCACTAGGAAATACGTTCTTAACTCTTCAGAGCAGCTACAGTTCTCTTAGCTCCTTCGATCCTCCTAGGAACCCAAGAGACATGCTGATCACCCAACAAATAAAGCCCAGGTCACACGAAAGTGAAGCCAGAGAGCAGGTTGGTGGTCGAGCCCAAAGGAGACACGGGAGTTCTTTATTCCAGCCATGGCATTGGAAAAACGTAGCTTGGAGACCAGGAGATGGTGCAGCTGGCCATAATAAGGCCCTAGGTTCAAGTCTCAGCACCTCATGAATTGAGTGTGGTGGTGCATGCCTGTAATCCCAACACTTGGAAAGTGGAGGCAGGAAGATGGGGTCGTCTATGGGCACAAAGCATGTTTAAAGTCAATGCCTGAGCTACGTGAAGCAAGGAGGAGGAGGGAGGGAAGAAGAGGAGGAGAAGACAAGAGGAGGAGGGAGGAGGAGTGAAGGGGAGGGAAGGAGGAGGTAGCAGAAGGAGGGAAGGAGGAGGGAAGGAGGAAGAGGGAAAGAGGAGAAGGAAGGAGGAGGAGGGAAGGAGTAAAGAAACCATAAGACCATAGTCTGAAGCTGCCCCTGTCCAACGTGTCAACACACACTCAGGAAACTTCACGCTCCAGCCTGCTAAGGCTTTGTCCCTGTAGATTAAGACCGTTTCTTCCTGCTAGCGTCATCACTGCTCTTGAAGGAAATACTAATCTAGAATAGTTCCTCCTTCACTCCACCTCTTCTCTCCTCCCTCCTCCCCTTTCCTCCTCCTTCCTCTCCTTCCCTCCTCCCTTCTCCCCTTTCTTCTTCCCTTCTGCCCCTCCCTCCTCCTTCCTCCTCTTCTTCCTCCCCCTCCTTCCCTTCTCCTTCACTCCCTTTTCCTCAAAGAGCCTTGGAAATTCTGAACTGAAAGACCCTACTTAAACAACATTGTTGGTGCTTGTGATGAGAGAATGTGATACCATGCATGTTGGACAGGTTGACAACTTCCTGGGAAGATCACCATGGTCTTTTGTCTTTCTTTCTTTCTTTCTTTTTTGGTTTATTGAGACAGGCTTTTTCTCTGTATAGCCTTGGCTGTCCTGGAACTCACTCTGTAGACCAGGCTGGCCTTGAACTCACAGAGTATGGTCTACTTAATAAGACCCTGAATTTAGCCGGATGGTGGTGGCGCATGCCTTTAATCCCAGCACTTGGGAGGCAGAGGCAGGTGGATCTCTGTGAGTTCGAGACCAGCCTGGCCTACAAGAGCTAGTTCCAGGACAGGCTCCAAAGCCACAGAGAAACCCTGTCTCGAAAAACCAAAAAAAAAAAAAAAAAAAAAAAAAAGACCCTGAATTTAAACTTGTGGTGGTGGCACACACCTTTAATTCCAGCACTCAGGAGAGAAAGGTAGGCATATCTCTGAGTTCCAGGACAGCCTGGTCTACAGAGTGAGTCTCAGGACTGCCAGGGCTACACCGAAAAACCCTGTCTTGAAAAACAAAACAAACAAACAAAACCCTTTAAAAAAAATAGGTGAGATGGTTTAGGCAACACAAATACTTTTTCTCATGGTTCTAGAAGCTGGAATTCTGAGACAAAGGTTTTTTTCAGGTTCAGTTTCTCCTTCAGCCTCCTTCCTGGCCGTCAGCGACCACCTTTTCATTCACCCTCATACTATCTGCCTGTACACAATCGTGCTACCTCTGTGCACCAAGTGTCCACTGTGTAATAAGGACATCAGTGAGGGGCCAGAGAGATGGCTCAACAGGTAAGAGTATTGGCTGTTCTTCCAAAGGATCTGGGTTCAACTCCTAGCCCCCACATGGCAGGTCACAACCACCCATAACTCCAGCTCCAGGGGCTTTGGTGTCCTCTTCTGACCTCCTCTGGCACCAGGCAAGCACATGGTAAGTATCCGTACATGCAGGCAAAACATTCATACATATAAAATATAATAAGTATTAAAAAAAGAAAAGAAAAGAACGTCACAGAGGAAACATAGTCTACAACTGGAAGTGTATACAAGCATCCCAGGACACAGATGAAAGGTGGTCTTTCTGAGACGCTGTCAACCTGTCCATCACGCATGGGACAACATTCTCTCATCACAGACACATTTCTGTTCTTATCCATCTGCACATGACCATGAAGTGCAAGTCCAGACAGAAAGACGTGTGCATGCTATTGTGTTTGCTCTGCACGGAGTGTGGCATAGAAACGAAATGCACAGGCATGTGTGTCTGCAGGTACCCCCACCCTGAAGACATGCATGTGTGAAGATCACCATGTGGGTGGACATAAATGTTCCTTATTCAGTATTCACTCAGCTCAACAACGATGTGCTGCTCCAGTAGACATTGTACAAGGCTCTAAAAGCCGAAAGAGACACAACAGATTGATGTGCATACACCAGGGTACTTGAAAGGCAGGCATGTCTTCCAATACAATGCAGGTGTCTATAAGCTCTGAAAAATATATGTACAGAGCCGGGCGGTGGTGGCACACGCCTTCAATCCCAGCACTCAGGAGGCAGAGGCAGGCAGATCTCTGTGAGTTCAAGCCCAGCCTGGTCTACAAGAGCTAGTCCCAGGACAGGCTCCAAAGCCACAGAGAAACCCTGTCTAGAAAAAAAAAAGAAAAAAAATATATGTACAGTAGAGCCCACAACAAGCTGGTAGAGTTCCTGCTCACACACGTCAGAACATACCTCTTTCAATACAAAAAGACATTGCTGCGGGCTCTGCAAGCCCCTACACATCAGGTGATAGTGACCTCCTCAGCCAGTTCTTAGGGTGGCAGTCTGGAGGCTGAAGTGCTGTGGCTTCTCATTGCAGCGACTCCACCTTCTCCACCCACGGGGAGGTGAGGCAACATTTCTCCAATAACAGGGCACAGAGAGTTCAGACCACTGAGCCATCCGAGCGTCATGTGGTTTTACGACTTCACTGTTAATGTTTGGCCTTGGGTTATTTCTGCTGTGGGAGGTAAGCCAGGAAAGGCCGGAAGGAGCTGAGGGCAGGGGAGATAAGGTGCCAGGCCACCTGCAGGAGGCCCCTGCCCTGGCAGCACCGGTGGCACCGCCGTACCTGCAGAGTCCCAGGTCCTGCTGAAGGAAGGAAATTCCCAGTCGGGAAGAGAACAATGACCTCTCTGGGAACATAAAAGAAAAAGACAGGCTCATAAAATGCTCCCCAGTAACCCAGCTGCCCCTCTGCAACCTCTTAGAGTCCCAAGAAATAACTACACCTGTATTCATCAGCGTTGCTTGGTTACCGTCCAGAACACAAGCAGCTCTTTGCCACCGAAATGCCTATTGCTAATGTCTCATTTAGGCCAAGAGGCTAAGAAGGATCTCTGAGTCCCAGGTCAGTCTAGCCTGCTTAGTGAGTTCTGGACCGCCCAAGGCTTCACAGGGAAACCCTTTCTCCAAAACAAAAAAGACAAATGGCAGGGTGGGGGTTAGCTGGATTCAGTGGTCTGCACTTCTGCTACCATCATTTGGAAGGCTGAGGCTGGAGTATCACTTAAGACAGGAGTTTGAGGCCAGACTAACAGCACTGAGAGATTCTTACAAGAAAAAATTTAAATTTCTGACTAGGTAGTGGTGTTCCATGCCTTTGGTCCAGCTTGGGAGGCAGAGACAGGTGGATCTCTGTAAGTTCAAGGTCAGCCTGGTCTACAAAGAGACTTCTAGGACAACCAGGAGTACGCAGAGAAACCCAGTCTCAAAAAAACGAAGAAGAAGAAGAAGAAGAAGAAGAAGAAGAAGAAGAAGAAGAAGAAGAAGAAGAAGAAGAAGAAGAAGAAGAAGAAGAAGAAGAAGGAAGAGGAGGAGAAGAAGAACTACCTGTTAATTCATTCGCCAATTTGTTGATAGGATGATTTGGGGGTCTTTTTTATAGTTTGTCTATATTCTAGATATTAATCATCTCATTAAAATTACTATAGTTCCTCTTGCTACTGATTTGTTTTATTCCACTGTCACCTGACATTAGAAATTCTTTTTTATTATTTTCACATTTGTTAAAACTTGCTTTATGAGCTAGTTCCAGGACTGGCTCCAAAGCTGCAGAGAAACCCTGTCTCAAAAAACAAAAAACAAAAAACAAAAAAAAAAAAACTTGCTTTATGTAAGTCTATCAAGCCCTGCTCTGGTCTTTCTTTTTTTAAAAAAAAAAATATTTATTTATTTATTATGTATACAATATTCTGTCTGTGTGTATGCCTTCAGGCCAGAAGAGGGCACCAGACCCCATTACAGATGGTTGTGAGCCACCATGTGGTTGCTGGGAATTGAACTCAGGACCTTTGGAAGAGCAAGCAATGCTCTTAACCTCTGAGCCATCTCTCCAGCCCTCTGAAGTCTTTCTTACAACATGTGTATTGCAAGCCTAAATAACTGCAGAGGCCAAGCACAGTAGTGCACATCTGTAATGTTTGGGTTCAGGAGATCCAGGCAGTAGGACCGCAAGTTCATGGCCAACCTGGGCTACCTTGTCAGTTCAGGGTCAGGTTGGGCTACATAATAAGTCGTCGGCTCATAAAGAAGTTCTGAGTGATTTACTGTTAGTAATTGATGTGTTCGTTTCCAGTAACACACTATATGGGTCATTTATTACATCTACCAGCTGCAGGTGGAGCAGGCAGGACGCAGAGCAGATGAATTACACAGGAGACCAGAAAGAGGCTGGGGCCTGGACCACTGCACTGAAAACTACGGTCCTTGAACTTCGAGGCAGTCTCAGCATAGCTGGAGAGGGAGACAAACAGGAAATGCGATGGGCTTCTGAGCTTCCCCCAAACCACTCTCTTTTGAGACTTAGTTGTTTTCATGAATACGGGTGTTTCGCCTGAATGTATGTCTGTGTGTCATGTTGTACCCAGTGCTCACAGAGGCCAGAAGAGGAGGCCAGATCCCCGGGACTGGAATTACAGAGCAGAGCGGTGAGCCACCATGTGGGTGCCAAGAATTGAACCCAAGTCCTCTGGAAGAGCACTCAGTGTCCAACTGCTGAGCCACTTCTCCAGCCCTCTAAAAATTGTTCTTGACTTGCATGAGGAAGCTGCATCCTTGGCCATTTCAACAGGGGATCCGCTCAGATGTCTCTTAGTCCCGGCAATTCAAGTTCTCGGTCTTTCTCCCCAGGAAGAATTGTTTCCCCTTCAGCTGGGTTCCCATCACCCTTCACATAGCCTTAATTAAGGCACACAGCCCATCACATTGCATTGATACGTTTGTCCTGCTGTGATGGGTTTTTCGGGCTTTGGGCCTAAAGGAGGGCCTTGCAGAGTCAACACTCTTATCCATAGGCTGTGAGGGGCTACGTGAGCCAGAGGCTGGAGAAAAGAAAACCTGCTGAGCACAAACCAGAGCAGAGGTTGGCATCTCCTAAGTAACATGTAGGCTGTCACCACTGTTACACCCCTTCCCCAGGCTGGCAGGGCAACCCTCTCCTTCTCCAGCTGCAGGGTCCTCTGGAGACTTTCCCACTATTACAAAATAGAATTCTCTGCCACCCTAACAGCTACAGCCTAGCAGAAACCAGGCAGCATGTCTCCTTCCCGTCTCTCCAGCAGTGCCAGACAGAAGGGACACACAAGCTGGAGAGTCCACCAGCCCCATCAACAAAGGACCAAGGGCAGGGGGGGAGTCTAGAAACCTTGGAGGCCAAGGAAGCTAAGATACTTGGAACTGAGTAGGAGGCAGAGAGAATCTAGTGTTGCCAGTGCAGAGGGGAAGGGGCTACAAAGGACCTGACAAGCAAGCAGGAGAAAAATCTGTCCCAGAAGAACCTGGTCTTCATGGGGAGTAGCCCCACTTGTTGCCCCTCGGGAACAATGTGTCTGAGGGTGTCCCACTACCCTTTCCCCTGGGAATGAAGCCAAGTAGAAAGGGCTCCCTGGGACACATGAAGCACATAGGGCACTTAGACTGCAATTAATTCAAAGTCTAATTCCTCCCCAGAGTTCTTGGAGAAGTCCCTCAAAGCAAGGTTGTCATGTAGAAGCTATGGGCATAGATCAAAAGACCCAGCCCGTCCTATGTAGTGAGTCCTAGGCCAGCCAGGGACATATAGAGAGGCCCCGTTTAAAGAGGAAAAAGGGCCCAGAGTTTCTGTCTAAACAGCTGGATGTAGTGACACCCATCTGAAACTCCAGAACTTCAGGACTGAGGACACTAGACTCTTGTATTTGAGGATAGCTTGGACTGCAGAAGGAGACTGTTGCAAAAAAGGGTGGAGGGATAGAGAAAAGAGAACATTTTTAAAGCATGACTTCCCCGGGTTGGCTGGAACTAATGTCCAGCTCCTCAGTGACCACACTTGCTGGTTTTATGTCAACTTGACACAAGCTAAGCTCATTTGGAAGAGAGAGGCTCAATTGAGAAAATGTCCCCATTGGATCAACCTGTGGCCAAGGCTGTAGGGCATTTCCTTGGTCTGTGATTGATGTGGAAGGGTGCAGTTCATTGTGAGAAGCCACTGTTAGTCCAGTGGTAACATAAGAATGTGATTGAACAAACCAGTAAGCAGTGTTGTTCCTTCATGGCCTCTGCATCAGCTCCTGCCTCCAGGTTACTGCCCTGCTTGAGTTCCTGTCCTGATCTCCCTAAGCAACAGAGTTTAACCTGAGAATTGTAAGCTAAAATAAACCCTTTCTTCCCCAAGTTGCTTGTGACCTTGGTATTTTATCTCAGCGGGAGAAACCAACTAAGGCAGTGGCTATGATTCAGTTAGATACAAAGTGAAGGAAGCACAATGCCTGATGTAGGTGATTTGGATATCCTGGAAGCACGCCATGAAAAATAAACCCTAAGAGGGTAGGAGTTGCGCCTCAGCAATTAAGAACACTTGCTACTCTAGCAACGACCCAGGTTCAGTTCCTAGGGCCCACATGGCAGCCCACAGCCGCCTGTAACTCTAGTTCCAGGGAATCTCATGCCTTCTTCTGGCTTCCCCAAGTACTTAAATACACATGGTGTAAATAAACCCATTCAGACACACAGGGACACATAAAAAGAAGAAAGAAAGAAAGAAAGAAAGAAAGAAAGAAAGAAAGAAAGAAAGAAAGAGTGTTTAAGCAAATGAAAAGTTTAATATTATACTGCCCTGAACATACCCAATCTCTTCTCATCTCAGAAGCTAAGCAGGCTTAGGACTGATTAGTACTTAGATGGAAGACCACCAGGGAATACCAGGTGACAAAGGCTTAAAAAGAAGGGAAAAAAGAAATAGACAATTAAACCATACAAAATTCCTCTTCAAATAAAACTAGCCAGAGTTTGATTTAAAACAAATTTTTGAAGGGCCAGCGAAACAGTTCAACAGCTACAGGGCACCCAGCCTAATGACAAATTTAACCCCCAGAATCCACACAGTGGGAAGGAAGAACTAACGCCTGAATGTTGTCCTGTGACCCCACACATGTGCTGTGGCAGGGGCTCACACACACACACACACACACACACACACAAACAAATAAAAAATGTAAATAAAAAAGTGTAAAAAATTGTTTTCAAAAGGAGAGCTCTAAAGACAGGAGATGGTGACACACCCCTTTAATTCCAGTACTGAGGAGGCAGAGGCAGGCGGATCTCTGAGTTCCAAGCAAGACTGGTCTACAGAGTGAGTTCCAGGACAGTCAGGACTACACAGAGAAAAAGAGAGTCCTGGCTGCTCTTCCAGAGGTCCTGAGTTCAATTCCCAGCAACCACATGATGGCTCACAACCATTTATAATAGGGTCTGTAGGCATACATTCAGACAGAACACTCATACACTTTAAAAAATGGTTAACTTTATGTTATGTGAATCTCACCTCAATTTTTAAAAAGAAAGAAAGCATAAAATAAGGCCATGACTACCAGGGCCATGTAAGTCATGCTGAACAGCCACTGCCTTCTCCATGAACCTGAAGTCCCTTCCTAACAAAGCCAGTCACAGCCACTGAGCAGGTCTTCACCACAGCCCTCTGCTCCGCCTCTCTCTGTCTCTGTCTCTCTGTCTGTCTCTCTGTCTCTGTCCCTCTCTGTCAGCCTCTCTGTCTGTCTCTGTCTCTCTGTCTGTCTCTGTCTCTCTTTGTCTGTCTGTCTCTGTCTCTCTATCTCTGTCTCTCTTTGTCTCTCTGTCTCTGTCTTTCTCTCTGTTTCTCTCTAGTGAATCCACAAACTTCAGAGGTGTCAGAGCAGGAAATGGCCGGAGCAGTAGCTCCTTAGCCCTGACCTCCCCCTGACCTAAGTGGTTCCTTTGTAAGTCTGTAAAGTCAATTATTCACCAGCTGACAGAGGCACTGGTGCCACAGAAATGGCCTTGAAAATGAATTTCAACATTTAAAATATACAAAAAAGATATATGTTACTGATAAATAATTACATGTAAAATTCAGATAAAATATAATACCAATAGAATAAAAAGAAAAGAAATGGCCTCTGACTGATTTCCCCCAAACACTGCTGGTCTACTGTGGACCAGCACAGCACACAGCACTTTGTGTGACCAAGTTACACAACCGTGACACATGCAGAGGGCCTAGGTCAGTCCCATGCAGGCTTCCTAGCTGTTGGTTCAGAGTCCGTGAGCACCCAGGAGCCCAGGTCAACTGTCTTTGTGGGTTCTCTGGTCATGGCTTTGACCCCGTGGTTCTTACAATCCCTCCTCCCTTTCTTCAGCTGAACTTCTGGAACTCAGCCCAGTGCTTGGCTGTGGACCTCTGCATCTGCTTCCATTTGTTACTGGATGAAGGAAGGCTCTCTGATGTCAATCAGTAGTTGATGTCATCTCCCCCCAGATCCTCTCCACCTTCCTACCCATCTGACTCCATGCCTTCTTTCTCTCTAACTTTAGAAAACGAATAGGCAAATTAAAAAAAAAAAAAAAAACATGATAGAACAACAAAAACAAAAGGAGAAAGAGGATGGAAAACACACACACAGGTGTGAGAGTGAATGAGAACCCGTGAAAGCACAAATCAGACTCCATAATGTATAAACAAAAGAAAAATAAAAAGTGCCAGACAAACCATTATTAGACAAAAACCCTACAAAACTACCACTGAGTTCACTAGAGCTGGGTGACTACTGCTGAGCATGGGGTCAGCCTTTAAATGTGGTCTGTATACCCAGTGAGGCTCCCCTGGGGAAAATGAGTGGTTGTCAACTGGAGACAGCTTCTGGGTTAGGGATGGGGGCTCGTGTCCACTTCCATCTCGGCACTAGGACCCCGTCTGGCTTAGACCTGTGCGGGCCCTGCGGATGCTGCCTCAGTCTCCTGGAGTTCCTATTATGTGCACAGTCCTGGTGTGTCCTCCATCCCTACTGCCCCTCTTACAAAAAGTTTCCTGGGCCCTGAGAGGAGCAGTTTGCTGGAGACAACCCATTTAGGGTTGAGTGTTCCGTGGTCTCCCACTCTCTGCACGCTGTCCAAGAGTGGGTCTCTGTTCGCTCCCACCTCCTGCAGGAAGTTTCTCTGAGGAAGGCTAATCTGTGAACATAGCAGAATGAAGTTAGGACCCACTATATCACTAAACTTTATGGCTAATAGATTCTAAACAATTGTTTCCAAGACAATTCAGCAAACACTATTGGACAGCTCGATAGCCCATGCACAAAAGAGTGAAGCCAGACCCCCTACCTCACATCTTTTGCAAATATTAACTAAAAGTAGATCAAAGATCTAAATGTAAGAGGTAAAACTAACTCAGACATGGTAGTACACACCTCTAATCCCAGGACTAGCGAGGAAGAGGTGGGTGGATCTCTAAATTGGAGGCTGGTTTGGACTACAGAGAGACTCTCTGTAGAGAGAGTTACAAGCCAGCCAGAGCTACACAGTGAGACCAGTCTGTCTCGGAGAAAGAGAGCTGAAATTACTGCTTTTAGAAAAAAACATAGATGTAAATCTTCAGGACCAAATGGTTTCTTAGATACAGCATCCAGCTTGCAGCAACTGGTGAGAGTCTGAATGAGAAATAACCCCCATAGCATCTGAATACTTGGTTTTCAATTAATGTTGCTGTTTGGGAGGCTTTAGAAGGTGTGGCCTTATTGGAGGAAGTGTGTCACCGAAGGTGGCCTTCGAGAGTTTCAACACTTATGCCATTTCAAGTTTATGCTCTGTTTCCAACTGGTAGCTCAAGATGTGAGCCCTCGGCCTCTGCTCCTGCAGCCGTATCTGCCACTTGCTGCTGCATCTCCCGCCGTGAGGGCCGCCGTGATGGACTCTCATCCCTCTGGAATCATAATCCCAAATAAACCCTCTCTTCGAAAAGCTGCCATGGCCATGGTGTTTATCACAGTAACAGGAAAGAAACCAAGACACAACCACAGGAAAATATAGCTAAATTGGGCTTTAGAAAAGAAATACTTGAAAAAAACTTTTGTGGGATGGGGTATAGTGCTTGCCTGGAATGCACAAAGCCCAGGGCTCAGTCCCCAGTGCCACAAAAATAAACAATTTAGCTGATTAAACAAACAATAAAGTTTCCCACTTTGAAAGATACAACCATCGAAAGTGAAAAGAAGTGTTGCGGCCCAGTTCCATGGTAGATCGTGTGCTTACCGTCTTCAGCCTCTCTGCTTTGATGTCACCTGCACCTAAAATCGGAGTCACACCTACCCGCACATGCTTATCTGGGCTCTCATGGGTCTCCATGCCCAGCGAATATCTTCTTGTATAAAAGTCTTTGAAAAGCTATTGCTTGAGGAGAGCACCATAAGCCACCCAACAGAGCCAGCAGGGTTCTCAATGGAGCACTGATGATAAAGTTGAATTCAGCCTAAACTGGGCATGGTGGCACACATTTTTAATCCCAGCACTCAGGGGGCAGAAGGAGGTGGATCTCTGGCTTCGAGGTCAGCCTGGTCTACAGAGTGAGTTCCAGGACAGCCAGGGATTTGTAGAGAGACCTGCCAGGCAGTGCTGGCGCACGCCTTTAATCCCAGCACTTGGGAGGCAGAGGCAGGTGGGTCTCTGGGAGTCCAAGGCCAGCCTGGTCTACAAAAGGAGTTCTAGGACAACTGGGGCTACACAGAGAAACCCTGCCTCAAAATAAACAAATACATAAATAAAATATAAATATGTATATACTGAATTCAGCCCTACCCACCATCTTTCTCCCTAATGAGTTTTCCTGGCAGCTAGAAACACTCCAGGGCATTTTGAACAAGGTGTTTAGAATGTTAATGGATGAAAATGGGGTACAGCCGCATTTATTTCCCATAAATTAACCTTGATGAACTTTATTGCCTTGTTCACCTTAGCTACCACCTGCTGTTTGGTACCCACTCAGCCCAGGGGGTGGTACTGTTCCCCTGGTGGGAGGATGTCAGCCAGAAGTGATAAGCAAGAGGGTGAGAAAACTCTGCAGTTGAACACCAGCCACTTCCTGGGCCGCTCAATGCTGTCAACGCATTGGAACACTTTCTGCCTCTTTCTCAATTTCACCCGTGTCAGCCAAGAGTTGGGGAATCCAGGGACTGTGTCACAGCAGCGCTCTGACAAGGTGGGGGCATAGATGGGGGCAGGAAAAGCCGGGCCAATAGCACCCCGCCCGGTGCTCTGAGATGTTCTTCAGTTTCCTGACCACTACTGCCACCTGGTGCTCTGACCCTTACACTGCACAAGCTCGACGGCCAACCTGACAGAAATCTAAAACAAGTTGCTGCTGTCATTTTTAATTCTCTAATAATCATATTTTCTTTATGGTGCTGCAGATAGAACCCAGTGCACTGTGTGTGCTAGGATCTTCAGTATCTCATCCCAAACAGTCCCTTATCCATAGGCATTTTCTGATACACAGCCTGGTTCTTATTTTCCAGCGGTTTCGCCAGTCTCTGAGATAGTCTGATTCTACTAGAACACAGACCCTGTGAGAGAAAAGGTTTTCCTTGGACTGGTGCTCTCTGGTTTCCTAGAAGCTAGAACTTTATCTAGCGGGCTCATAGTAACATATGAATTAACGAAGAGATGAATGAATTCAGAAACATTCCTTCTATCCCAGGACTGGCTCCATCTTCTTCAGGTCCTAGGTTAAGTCACCTTTTGGGTGAGCCTTCCCCAGTTGTCTTACTTCATTCTCTGTCATTTCCACAACCTCTTTGGTACCCTCACAGTACAGGTCACAGTCCTGGCTTCGACTGAGCCCATTCTTTCCTGTACCCTTTCACTGCTTATAGGCTCTGCACTGCATGTTTTGCTGTGTTCATTGTCTCTTGAAGTCCTGTTCTTTTTGATGGGAGTTGTGCCTGCATCACACAGAACCCTCAAACATGATTACTACAAAATTGGTATCTGATGCAAATGCACTGGGGTTTATGGATTACAGATTAGCTAACTTGGACCTTAATCTGTAGTGGCATTTCAATTGTATTTTAATAAATAAAGACTGCCTGGAGATCTGAGAGTAAAACAGTCCCACTGGTCAGCCTTACAGACCAGGTTATGGTAATACACACCTTTAATCCTAGTAGCCACAATGACATGCACCTTTAATCCCAGTAGCCATAATGACACACACTTTTAATCTCAGTGGTGCACGCCTTTAATCCCAGCCCTAGAGAGGAATATAAAACGGGGGAGAGACAGCTCTCAGACAGTCCCATTCTGAGATTCCAGGATGCAAGATCGCCATTTTCGGTCTGAGGTGGAGGTAAGAACCAGTAGCTGGCTGTTTTGCTTTTCAGATTTTCAGGTTGAACCCAATTTCTAATCCTGAGTTTTTATTAATCATGCTTCATTAATCTAATACTCTGACACAGCAGGTGGGGGAGAACGACTCCAAGCCCTCAGGGTAAGGGGATTTTAAAGGGAAAAAACCACAAGCAGGGTGGCACAAGCCTTGGCATTTCAGGATTGGGTAAAAGTAGACAACTTTTGAATTTGTGGGTTGGGGTATAGGGGAATTTTAAGACAGTGACTGTCAGCAGACAAGAATTTCAAAACAGCGGTTCATCAGATACCTTCAAGGACATTTGAAGCAAGCAGATGTTGTTTGGACACCCTGGTGGGTCACTTTGACCAGGGCTGGCACAGCTTCTTGAGAATGTTTATGACTTTTCTGGGCTGCATTCACCCCCCTATTTAGGTCCTGTCTAAAATGGAGTTCTTTCTCAAAATGGAGTTTGTTCTGCTCCTTCAGGAGACAGAGGGGAGGGGCTGGAGAGATGGCTCAGAGGTTAAGAGCATTGCCTGCTCTTCCAAAGGTCCTGAGTTCAATTCCCAGCAACCACACGGTGGCTCATAACCATCTGTAATGGGTCTGGTGCCCTCTTCTGACCTGCAGGCATACACACAGACAGAATATTGTATACATAAGAAAGAAAGAAAGAAAGAAAGAAAGAAAGAAAGAAAGAAAGAAAGAAAGAAAGAAAGAAAGAAAGAAAGACAACTCCAGACTAAACAGCTCTAAAAAATACAAACACATGGGTATCCTCCATCAAAAAATAAAAAAAATAAGGAGACAGAAGGGAGAAGAGCGGGTGGGGGGGCAGAACTGGGGGAAGGGTAGTCTCTGGTCAGAATGTATTGTATGAGAGAAGAATCTATTTTCAATTTAAAAAAATTCTGTTCCCTGTTTCTACACTATAGCTGGGCAGAGTCCCACAGTGTCCTTAGATGTGTCCCTTAGGAGTTTTCCTTAGAGATTGCGCCAGCCTCTCACTACTATAGAAGCCCAAAAGGAAGCGCACACCCTAGGCTCCTACAGATGGTGGGAACCAACTATGGTTTCCGTGCAGGCCACTTTCCACCTCAGAAAGTTTGTGGAAATTCATAGTAAATCCCACAGTAGGAACGTTCATGGCAATGTCAGGGTCCAAATCAGAAAGTTGCACGGAGAAACTCAGTGAGGCAGAGTCAGTGTGGAGAGGATTGTCTTAGGAATGGCTCCACAGTTAAGAGCACTGACTGCTCCTTCAGAGGACCGAGGGAGGTCCAGTTCCCAGCACCCATGTGGCAGCTTACAAATAACTATCTCCAGTTCTAGAGGACTCTCTTCTGGTCTCCACATGTATTGCATGTGCATGGTGCACATACATTATACATGCAGACAAAACACCCACACACATAAATAAAATTTCCAAAAGAAACTGTTTTAAGTCTGTTTTCACATTAGACCCAGGCTCTACTGCTTGTCCAGACTCTGGGCCACCACTACACTCAAACACATGATGGAAAGGCTGGCATCCTAGTCCGAACCCATAGCCTCTCACGGAGCAGATTTCCACCTGCAGCGAAAAAGGCTGAGCTGTAAGCACCACCCAGTCCAGGGGAGATACTGTGAGTCTCACCCTTTCCGTGGCATCTCAGTTGCCCCAAGTGCCACCTCGGGATCACGTTGGCATCACCATCTACCACTCCCTAAAGACCTAGAAGATTCTGCTGTGGGACAATGGTCATTTATCCTGTCACTTGTATTATTTTTAATAAAATGCTGATTGGCCAGTAGCCAGGAAGTATAGGTAGGGCGACCAGGCAGGAAGGAGAGTCAGGACAATGAGAACAGAATTCTGGGAAGAGGGAAGCTCAGTCTCCAGTCGTGACCCAGCCACAGAGGAAGCAAGGAGTGACTGCCTCGCCGAAAAAGGTACCAAGCCTAACTCAGACAAGAATTATGGGCTAATGTAAGTTATAAGAATTAGTAAATAAGAAGCCTGAGCTAATGGGCCAATCAGTTTATACCTAATGTAGACTTCTGTGTAATTCTTTAGGACTTAATGGCTGCAGGACCTGGCGCGACAGAAAACCTCCATCAACAAGATTCTGATCCAGAAAAGCTGAGGTCTGGTTTTGTATTTTCTTCCTGTCAGCAGCCCCTGGACACTCCTCTCCCTTGGAGGGCCTGCACACCAAGCTGTATATAACAAATGCCTTTTTCTTTTTTTTATTTATTTCATATGCATTGGTGTTTTGCCTTCATATATGTCTGTGTGAGGGTGTTGGATCCCGTGGAGTCACAGACAGTTGTGAGCTGCCATGTGGGTGCTGGGAATTGAACCCTGGTCCTCTGGAAGAGCAGTCAGAGCTCTTAACCACTGAGCCATCTCTCCAGCCCCAACGAATGCCTTTTTCAAATTTTTTTCTTACACTTATATTTACTCTGTGTGCATGTGTCTTATGTGCAGGAGTGTGTGTGTGTGTGTGTGTGTGTGTGTGTGTGTGTGTGCCCACAGCACACTTGTAGGAGTCAGGGGACAACTTGTGTAAGTCAGTCCTTTCTTCCCACCTCGTAGATCTGGGGAATCAAACTCACTAGGCCTGGAAGCAAGTGTCTTTACCTGTTGGGCCATCTCACTGGCCCCATTACAAGGGTCTTCAGGACCGTCTGTGGTGGTTTGAACAAGATAGCTCCCCTTCCCCAGGCTCATACATTTGAATGCTTGGTCACCAGGGAGTGGAACTCTGATGGTATGAGAAGGATTAGGAGGTGTGGATTTGTCAGAAGAGGTGTGTCACTAGGGGTGGGCTTTGAGGTTTCAAAAGCATGTGCCAGGCCCAGTGTCTCCCTCTCTGGGAGATCCATCAGGAGCAGGATGTGGCTCTCAGTAACTGCTCCAAAGACGGCCTGCAAACCTCCATGCTCTCCGCCATGATGATAATGGACAATGGACAAAACCTCTGAAACTGTTTTGCAAGCTAAATGCTTGCAAACTAAATGCTATATGAGCTGCCTTGGTCATAGTGTCTCCTCACAGCAATAGGACAGTAACGAAGACACCAGCTGACCACCTAACAAAATACCAGCCAAGGGCCCAGTGGAGAAAATGCGTGACCAATGGTGACTTGACTGAACTAATGACAGTTTGACACTCTGACAAGACCGGCTAGACCGTTAATCAACAACTGGCAGACAGAATTGACTCACAGGCTGACTAGACTAAGGACTAACCACAATCTAACTAGACTGGCCAACCAGGCTGGCTAAAAGAGCTGCAAGACTGATTGGCCTGCACGGGTCGCAGTGCCTGGCAACCTCGTCTCCAACCCTCTTTGGGTCCACTCCCTTCAATCCCCCTCCCACCATCCAGTCATGAAACAGCACTGAACTCAGCTCCTGCCCCTGAGCGGCCACCTCATGGCCACACCCGGTAGCTCACACCCTATGTGTCCTGTGGAAGAGGGGAGGGGTGCTCCAAGAACGCCCTCCCACCCCTTGCGTTCACTCCCCCATTTCCTCCCCCTTGGGAGTAGGTCAGGAGGAACTGGACCCCGAATCCACGAAGACTGTCATTGACCTGACCACACAAGAGCGGACCTTAACCTTCCCTCCTTCAGGTGTGTCCAATCCTGGAGTCCTATGCAACTGGCAACTGTGGAAAATAGGAATGTGATCCAGCCAGGCGGTGGTGGTGCACAGCTATAATCTCAACACTCAGGAGGCAGAGGCAGGGGGATCTCTGTGAGTTCGAGACCAGCCTGGTCTACAGAGCTAGTTCCAGGATAGGCTTCAAAGCCACAGAGAAACCCTGTCTCAAAAAACCAAAAAAAAAAAGGAATGTGATCCAACAAAAAAAAAGTACACTTACTTAAAATATGAGTTTTATTTGTTTTGCAGACAGGCTGTATCTGTCTAGACCAAGCTGGCCTCTGTGAGATTTACCTGCCTCTGCCTCCCGAGTGCTGGGCTTAAAGGCATATGCCACCACTGGCCCAGTAATCGTGCTCTTTTTTTTATTATTGATATTTATTGAGCTCTACATTTTTCTCTGCTCCCCTCCCTGCCTCTCCCTTCCTCCCTTCAATCCTCCCCCAAGGTCCCCATGCTCCCAATTTACTCAGGAGATCTTGTCTTTTTATACTTTCTACTCCCATGTAGATTAGATCTATGTAAGTCTCTCTTGGTGTCCTCATTGTTGTCGAAGTTCTCTAGGATTGTGGTTTGTAGGCTGGATTTCTTTGCTTTATGTTTAAAAACTACTTATGAGTGAGTACATGTGATATTTGTCTTTCTGTGTCTGGGTTACCTCACTCAAAATAATGTTTTCTAGTTCCATCCATTTTCCTGCAAAATTCAAGCTGCCGTTATTTTTTCTGCTGTGTAGTACTCCATTGTGTAAATGTACCACTTTTCCTTATCCATTCTTTGGTCGAGGGGCATTTAGGTTGTTTCCAGGTTCTGGCTATGACAAACAAAGCTGCTATGAACATAGTTGAGCACATATCCTTGTGGCACGATTGAGCATCCTTTGGATATATACCTAAAAGTGGTATCACTGGGTCTTGAGAAAGGTTGTTTCCTAATTTTCTGAGAAATCGCCACACTGACATCCAAAGGGGTTGTACCAGCTTGCATTCCCACCAGCAATGCAGAAGTGGTCCCTTTACCCCACAATCTCTCCAGCATAAGTTGTCATCAGTGTTTTTGATCTTGGCCATTTTCTTACAGGTGTAAGATGGAATCTCAGAGTTGTTTTGATTTGCATTTCTCTGATGACTAAGGATGTTGAACATTTCCTTAAGTGTCTTTCAGCCATTTTAGATTCCTCTGTTGAGAGTTCTCTGTTTAGGTCTGTACTCCATTTTTTATTGGATTATGTGAACTTTTGGTGTCCAATTTCTTGAGTTCTTTGTATATTTTGGAGATCAGTCCTCTGTCTGATGAGGGGTTAGTGAAGATCTTTTCCCATTCTGTAGGCTGTCGTTTTGTCTTGTTGACCGTGTCCTTTGCTTTACAGAAGCTTTTCAGTTTCAGGAGGTCCTATTTATTAATTGTTTCTCTCAGTGTCTGTGCTGCTGGGGTTCTATTTAGGAAGTGGTTCCCTGTGCCAATGCGTTCAAGTGTACTTCCCACTTTCTCTTCTATAAGGTTCAGTGTGGCTGGCTTTATGTTGAAGTCTTTGATCCATTCGGACTTGACACAGTCAGTGCTCTTAACTGCTGAGTCATCTCTCCAGCCTAAATATAAGGGTTTTTAATAACCAGTTTAGGAGGTTCTCAAATTTTGTGGGTGACAAGCGGTGTTGAGTGTCAAAAAGTTGAACACGCCTTAGATGAGCTTCCTGGGCACCAAGGACCCTTTGGGCTCTGAGATGTGTCAAAACTTGCTACCTTTGAGATTCCCATAAATTGTCTAGGTCCTCCTTCCCAGGACTTAAAAAAATTTGGAGTCGGGGTAGACCAGGTGGGATGTGTATGGCTCACTCCTCCTCTACTGCACCTGCAGACTCGGAAGCCTGCCTTCTAGTGGAGCGTGAATGAACACCAGTGAGTTCGCTAGGTGGCAGCAAATGCCTGGGAAAGTCGTACCAAACCGGAGCAGATACATCCTTAAAGCCAGGAAGGCAGAGGGAGCTAGGTTTCAGAGCGAACAGAGGTCCAGGGTGGCAGGACTATCCTCACATCAGAGGAGGCGACACTGCAGAGACCAAAGAAGCTGACTGGGAGGGGCCATAGAATGCGAATGTTCTGCAGCCCGGTACCTGCCTCCGGGACCATGTGACCTCTCTGAAGCTGACTCACTTTAACTGTAAAATTAGAAACAAAAAAGATATCTACTGTAAAGAATGTTTTGAGGGCTGGAGAGATGGCTCAGAGTTTAATAGCATTGCCTGCATTTCCAAAGGTCCTGAGTTCAATTCCCAGCAACCACATGGTGGCTCACAACCATCTGTAATGAGGTCTGGTGCCCTCTTCTGGCCTGCAGGCATGCACACAGACAGAATATTGTATACATAATAAATAAATAAATATTAAAAAATTATAATAAAAAAAGAACGTTTTGAGTGTTACCTGGGATTTGTAATGGTCTGTCCTGTCCCTTTAAGAGACAAGCCCTGCCCACTCCCTCCCTGTCCTCTGCTGAGGCAGGCAGATCTTCCTTCTGCTTCAGGCCTGAGCACTTCTCTTTTCTCTCTCTCTCTCTCTCTCTCTCTCTCTCTCTCTGTGTGTATCTATCTCTATCTCTCTCTCTCCTCTCTCTCAGAGGCAGCTTCTGTCTTGCTCCCTTCTCCCCATTTTCCCCTTCCCCCCTCTCTCTCTTCTCCCTTCTCCCCTTCCCCCTTTTCCCTCCATAACCCACTAAATAAATATCCAACCTCACTCTGCATGATGTGCCTATCCGTCTCCGCCCCTCACCCACCACATCCTATCTTGGTCTCTCATCCAGGAGGCCGTTCCCTGCCTGGGATCTGTCTGTCTCTCACCCACAGCTACGGCTCCTCATGGGACTGGCTGCCCTGCCAAGGTCTCTAACCCACCACACGGTTCCTTCTCATCTCTCACCAGTGGCTGCAGCTCCTCGTGGGGCTAGCTGTCCCACAGAGGTCTCTCGGGTCTCTCACCCTCCACACTGCTCCCTGCCTAGGACTCGGGGGCTCCCTGCCTGGAACATGTCTGCCTTCGTGGCCCCCCACCCAGTGGTCTCGGGACCCGTTGCCCCCACAACTCCACTGGGGGACCTGCAGCATTTCTGCCGCTGCACCATAACAAGATTGTGCGTGGAAGGCTCTCAGAGCATGTAGTAAGGAATCAGTAGTCGCATTATAAATTCCACAAGTCACCAAGACCATGCCTGGCTTAGCCCAAATTATTCTGAGAAGATATTTTGTTGGTACAGATAATGTCCCTCATCAATTGACTTTAAATAAGGGAAGATGTCTATATATAATCAGAATGGGCTTGACATAATTAGCTGAAAGGCCTTAAAACCAAAACTGAGTTTTCCCTTTAGAAGAAAAAAAAAGTTACCTGTGGATAACATCTTCAGTTCTTCCAGAGTTAAGGCCTTCACTTAAATGATTTCCAACCTGCCCAGCCAGCCCCGCAATCATTTCCTTAGGTACTCCGTGCTGACACTTGTTTTCCCTGGTTGAACCCTGACTGAGGAAGCCCAGCTTGGGGTGGGGTGGGGTGGAGTGGGATTACAGGGTCTAATATTCACTATTTATTCGCTCCTTTTAAGTCTCTGGTGGCTTGTAGCTTTTAAGGAGCCATAATTGGAGACTACCATAAAGCACCGTAGTCTATTGGTATAGCTAGGCTCTGGACCACAAGTAGGCAGAGGAACCGTGATCCCTGCGCCCAGGCCTCATCTCCATGGATGCAGCCTGCTTGTTTCCAGGCTTGTTCTACAAGCCCTCTTTGCCCAAGAGAGACCAGGCTTAGACCTCTTTCTCCAGTAACCAAAGTAGGGTGAGAATGACGGTTCCAAATCACGCTGTCTCCCAGGGAGCCAACTGGTGAGGAGGAGGCATCTCTTTCAACAACGAGCTGGGCCACAAGTCCTTGCACCGCCCCCACCTCCATCCCACAAGTCTGTTGTCACAATCCACACCTTTGCCCTCCTGCCCTAATTCTAATAGCCATGCACACTTCTCAGTTAGGTGATTATGGAGAACAATGATAGTGAGCCTAAGAGCACCTGGGGCTTGCGGGCCTTGGCTTCCCTTCCTTTCTTCTACCAGGAAACTAAGGGCACTGGGAAAATGCCATCTAGAGCAGCAGTTCTCAACCTGTGGGCCCGACCCCTTTTGGGGGTCAAACAACCTTTTCTCTTGGGTCTCATATCGGATATTTGCATTACAATTCATAAAGTAGCAAAATTAGTTATGAAGTACAACAAAAATAATTTTATGGTTGGGGTTACCACAACCTCAGGAACTATACAGTAAAGGGTTACAGTGTTAGCAAGGTTGAGAGCCACTGACCTAGAGGGAAAATGGTGAACATCAAAATGTTTTGGACAGGATATGCAGCCCAAAACATTCTTAATGATAATGTTAAATTAATGATATTAACTCAAGAAATAGTGGTTTGATGTCTCAAGTATTAAAGCAAGTAATTGTTCTGGTTGTCCTTGGTGTCATGTGTTTTGTCTTCTTACCCCCCTTTCAGATTGGGGTATATAAACATACAGAAAATAAACTCAATATTCAATATTCACTGAGTTACCCTCCCAGTACTATCCTATGTCTCTCTGTTCCTTCTAATTTTTCTAACCCACACACCCCCTACTCTGGAACTTAAGAACCCGTCAAGGCTAGACCCTGACAGTCCTGTCCTAACTATATCTATGGTGTTTCTCCATTGCAGTCACATCACACAAGTTCAAAATCTTTCTAGGGGCTTCACAGTGCTAGAGAAACTGAGGAAACCTATAGCCCAGGCTGCCCTCAGACTCATGGCAATCCTCCCATCCCACTTCAGCCTCCAGTACTGGAATTACACGAGCCACTGTGCAGGATTAATTCCTTCTGATTCTGTGTGCTCCTCTTGTCCCTGCTAATTCCTCTGCCAATCCCCTCCTCTCGCACTCCCTCTGCCTCATCCCTTAGTTGCCAACCATCCTCCCCAAGCCGCTTCTAGTATCTGTAGACAGGCTTTCCCTAAAGCTGGGTGTCTGCCCTTTCAGACGCTGCATGCAATCCATACCACAGCATGTTTTGGAGTAACTATGGGATTTCCCTCTCCACCATCACACATAGGACTGTGAACCCCGTTGTAACAAAGACCTGGGCTGGTTTTTCTTACTGTAGTGTCCCAAATAACCACAGAGAAACAGCTGAGTCTGTGCTTGATGGAGTACCACAGGTGAGGAATAAGCCCAGACACCTGCCTGATTGTGGGCAGGGGCTCATATACCCTGTTTGCTTGGGGAGACCAAGTGTTCACCTGTCACTTGCAGAGTAGTAATGGTGTCCCTGAACATTCTCAAATATCCCAGCTTGGTGACATGCCATATGATCAGTCCAGTTGTTAGGAAGGAAAAGGGGTTGATCCCAAGATTCCATTCTTTTCTTGTCTCACATTCATTCCTGTGTTTCTCCAAAGCAGAAACATGTTCTCTTCTCAAACCTTTCTTCTTCTAGATTCTCCCTGCACCCCACCACCACCACCACCAAATACATGAGCATTCTGTTTTCCCATTTCACTGCAGAAGTATACTCCTGGAGGGTTGCCATGGTGAGCTAATAATTCACTACCCTAGAAACAGTTGCCTAGGAAATGAGTGATGTCACTTCCAGGAGATGATTTCCATAGTAACCATCTTGGTGGAATTCAGGGGATGGCCATGAAAGTAAAGCAGGAGGAGGGCAGTTGCAGAAGACACATGTAAAGAACAGAAAAAAAAAATGTGGGGAGATACAAGAAGAAAAGGAAGAAGATGGGGACCATCCCAGAGCAGCTGACAATAATTACAGATTTCAGGAATGAAAAAGTCTCCAGATACCACCAAAGGCAACAAGCTAAGAGGCTAGCATTTACAATCATACCACCAGTTTAGAAGAGATGCCAACTCTAAGACTTGCCTATAGTAGACAGGTGGCAAAATAAAAGATTCTTTTCAGTCACTTTAAAAAATATTAATTTATTTAGGGGAGACTCATGCTATGGTCCACACATGGTAAGTCAGTTCTCTTTCCTAGTGTGGGTTCGGGGAGTCAGACTCAGGTCAGCAGGCTTAGCGGCAAGTGCCTTTACCTGCTAAGTCATTTCAATGGTCCATGGGCCACCTTCCTAAAATTCCAACCTCATACATAAGTCCAATAAACTGTGAATTGTGTCCAGCAGGGGGAACCCTGAATGACGTTTTCATCTTCTTTTTATTGTATTTACATACACATGTGTACAGAAACACATATGCACACATGATTGCACATTAGCCCTATAAGAACAAGGCTCATGTCTATGACAACTGACAGGCATCTCAAGCCACCCACCCAATGCTGACCACGAAGTAACAATCTAATGGGATTATTGGGTAGAGAAGGGCTGATAAATGTCATTGTGTGGTACGGAGCCATAGATTAAATCCCCAAAATGGGCTCATAGTAGCTGTCAAAGAAGGAAGATCATAGATAGAATTTGGATAGTCATTCCAGGACGGGTAAAGATGTGTAAAAGTAAGGGAACAGGGTTAGAGAGGTGGCTCAGTCAACAAACTGACTGCTCCACCAGCACAAGGGCCTGTTGGGTCACTCAAAACCCATGTAAAAAAGCCAGGAGTGACAGCCCATGCCTTTAATCCCAGCACTGGGAAGGCAGAGACAGAACCCTGGGGCATACTAGTCAGTCACTCTAGCTGAATCAATGGACTCCATGCACTAAGACACTATCACAAAAGTATAAAGAGCGATGGAGGAAAGCACCTGGTATCTACATGCACACGTGTGTATCCCATACATGAACATGGTAGACACACACATACAAAACTAAGTGAGCAGGCTGAACTAGTTCGGTGTAGCTGGGCTTCATCTGGTGCCACTTGTTCCCATCTGTCAGTGTGTTGCCTATAGAGCATCCTTTCTCAGTGGAAGAGCAGAAAGGCTTAAAAGGAAAAGCAGCAAGGTCCTGATTTCAGGACATGCCCAGGATGTTGGTGGGACACTCAGAAGCCAATCTGGTTGAAAGGCAAATGTAACTGAGAGTGACAGAAGACTGGCAAGCAAGGGGATCTTATCAAAGACGTCTCAACAACTCTGGCTCCTTCTGAATTTTTAAATTGCTTCTGTGCACACACAAAGGCAACATGATGTTATGGGAAAGCAAGGACCTTGAAGTCTTGCTAAACAGCATGCTAGGCTGCCTTCTGGCTCTTTAACCTTAGCAAAGTCACTTTTCTGAATCTCAGAATTCTAGCCACCTTTCTTTTTTGTAGTGCTGGGGATAGAACCCAGACCCTTGTTAACGTTAGACTACCCCTCTACCCCTAAGTTACATCCTCAGCCCTTCAACTTTTTGCTATGTGAGGATTTTGTTTTCTGTGGCAGGGTTTCTCTGTGCAGCCCTGGCTGCCCTGCAACTTGCTTTTTAGACCAGGTTGGCCTTGAACTCAGATCTGCCTGCCTCTGCATCCTGAGTGCTGGGATTAATGGCATGCACCACCACTGCCCGGCTTCAGTCCTTGAACTTTAAAGTTTTTTTTTTTTTTTAATTTTGTATTCTCTGTGTCTGTGTGGGGGTGTGTCCACTTGAATGAAGGTACTAACAGAGGCCAGCTCCATGTTTAACCCTGGAGTTAGGGTTACAAGCAACTGAACAGGCCAACATGGGTGCTGAGAATCAAACTTTTAATTATCTCAGGGGCTATTCCTATTGTTAACTAAACCATCTCTCCAGCTGAACTAAAGATCACTTACCAAGGTGCCTAGCTCACAGAGGGTAGTCAGCAAGCATCATTTCCCTTCCATTCATAGCTTCTGTCCACGATAGCCTAAGCACTTACACCTTGGGCAATGAACTTGGCACTATCCCTTTCATCTTCAGCTCCCCCAGCTTGTGGACCTCCTGCTGTTCTAGACATCATCAAGATCTGCAGTCCAGTGGAAGTGGAAACTTAGGACCACAAAGAATGACACAAAGTTACCTAGTTGTTCAAGAGAAGAGAAGGCTTCCCCAGGCCAGGAGGAGGGAAGCAGCAGAGGCTAGTCACTGAAGTCATCTTTGTGGGGTCTACTCTCAGATAAGGGATCAAAATAGTTATGGCTTAGGAGCCATGCCATAAGGCAGCTCCATGTTTAAAATGTTTGTCAGTCCCAAACACCTCAATTCGAGTGACCTTTCTGTCATGGCCCCCCAACTAGCAGGACTGCAGGCACATGCTGTCATACTTGGCTGAACACCCCAGTTTTGACTTTTTGCTTTGAGAAAAGCTCTCATATATTCCAGACTGGCCTGGAGCTCACTATGTAACTGAGAATGACCTTGAATTTCCAATCCTCCACCTAAGTCCAGGGATAGCAGGTGTTTATGTGGTACTGGGGATCCAACCTGAGGTTTCACTTGTGTGACGCAATCACACTACCACCAAGCTACAACCCTCCCAACCACCACCAAGCTACAACCCTCCCAACAACCACCAAGCCTACAACCCTCCCAACAGTCTGCTTTGACTTCAGCTTTACCTCTTTGAAGATAGGCACCTTAAATGACATGGCTGGATACCTAGTTTTCTCCAGTCAAAAGCATTAACATCATTTAGTTTCACTGTAGATTCAGAGACTATACACAGAAATTCCCAGAACATTTGTTTGTCTTATCAAACAGCCCAATGCCTAAAATCTACTTTTAAAAAAATCACTTTAGTTATTCTTGTGTAAAAGAAATAGAAGACCTTAAACACACTGTAGTGTGCTAGATGGGCAATAAAGCAGGCTACAGCAGCTTATAACTCCCTTTTGGCTCAAGAAGCCCCATTTAAGCAGATGGACCTGATTTTGAGACCCTATCTCAAAAAAAAAAAAAAAAGAAATGAAAGTTTCGAGTAAAACAAAAAAAAAAGGAAAAAGTATCCTTTAAAATAAATGAAAGAAAACTGCTTGAGGTAGCTCAGCAGGCAAAAAGTACTTGCCAACGGCTTCATGCTCCTGAATTCAGGTCCTGACGCCACATGGTAGAAAGCCAACTCCCCATGTCCTTTAATACCACATATCAATCCACACACAAATCCCCATCACATTTTCTTTTCTCAGATGGGGCTCTGTTCACTCTGTAGCTCGGGTTGGCCTGAACTGCTGTATCGACCAGGCTGGCCTCAAACAGAGATGCCTGACTGCCTCTGCCTCCCAAGTACTGAGATTAAAGGTGTGTGCCATGACACTGGGCAAAACTTCCCCCCAAAAACAGGGTTTCTCTGTCTAGCTTTGGAGCCTGTCCTAGAACTTGTTCTGTAGACCAGGCTGGCCTCGAACTCAGAGATCCGCCTGCCTCTGCCTCCCGGTACTGGGATTAAAGGTGTGTGCCACCACTGACAGGCTTGGCAAAAACTTTTTAATCACCAAAATGTACTTCCGGCCCCAGGTTGTACACTCTAACTAGCATTTTATAGTATCTGGAAAATGAGCCACATAAACTCAGGTTTATTGTCAGTACTAAATATCACTCAATCCTCAACAGATTAACCACAAACCCTCCCAACACAAACACAGTTTAAACCTTACAGCAGAGTGGTACCCTGCCACAAAAGGCAGCACTTTGCCTGGCTCATTTATAAGCATCAGTTACCAAGGAGCATGGATAGTGCCATTGCACAGAAAACTACCATGTGCTACAAACTGTGTAATGCCACCAAAGGACAGGCAAAGTCTGAACACACACTACCAACACTACAATGCTGAGAAACGCAAACCGGGACTCAAAACAGCTTTGTAGGAAGGAGGAAGGGGGAAAAGAAAAATCAGGGCCAGGCAATGATAATATCCCCAAAGCAGCATTTATTTACTCTTTTAAGTCCAAAACATTTATTTTAGCTGTCTGGCATTTCATAACCACCCATCATGATTGACACAGGTTGACACACATGATGCCGTCAGGATACACAAGAACAATAGCCAACGAGTTACAAAAAATAAATCCATGATTCTTAATCACAACCAAAAAAAGAAAGTTACACATATCAAAACTTCTGATGCATTGCATTGAAAAGAAAGTGTGTACACGTCATAATTTAAAGAGGCACAGCAAGGGCT